>JAVDOI010000002.1:23643447-23753447 GCA_032191485.1 Leptoclinus maculatus
CGTCACTCACGTTTCCTCCCTTCATCTATCACAGAGGCACACAGGGGATACGCTCCATGGGGGGGGGGGGGGGGGGGGCACAGCTGTGGTTTGCAGCTGTGGCTTCAAACTCCAATCAGCGGAGGGCCGTGTTTTTTCGCAGCCAGGTAAATTAGGCACTCGCGAGATTAAACGGCTTGTTGGAATAAAGATGTTGGGCAAACAGCCGGCGACTGTGGCAGCAGCGCGGGTCGTGTTGCCTTTCCGTGTGCGCGTGTTCCTGATGATGATTATGCATTTTGATTAGTCCTAATCATCAGTCCTCCTCTCCTCAGCCACCTCTCCAGGCAAACACTCGGAGCGAGAAAACCGTCCAAGACCCGGCGCCAAAATGTTAAAACAGACATTGACAGATAGTGGCGCGCTACACCGAGCTCACCACCCCGAGAGGATAGATGGAATATTAAGTTCATATGTCCCCCCCCCCCCCCCCCCCCCACACCCATGGTGTCAGCGGAGACAGTTATCTTAAATAAGGCCGAATCTTTCACCGAGGGAGCTGCTTGTCAAAATTCCCAGAAGGAGGATGTTTCAAGAGAATAGAAGCAGCTCTGTGATAGAGAAGTGCAGCGTGATGGACCTGGTGAGGCTTTGAAACTTCCTTTGTGTAAGGTCTGGGTGAATGTCTGACAGGTGGTATGAAGTCATATATAACACTGTTGGATGCTTCAGCGTGGTGGGGAATCACAAAGACACGGGTGAAATATTTTCTGCTCTATAGATTATTTTTTTCTGTAACGTCTCGGTTGCAGTGAGGAGTTCAACCCTCTGAACCCCAAAAACCTGGATGGAAAAGCATGTTTTCTTTAACAATTGCCAAAACTTTACAGTTTATTTTAGCCAGAAGCGTCAGAGAATGCAACCGAAATCAAGCTTAAAATGATATTTCATCAAAAGCATTCTATTCTACAGAATCAACCGTCTACTCCAAACATTCAGCGCAACGAGACCAACAGGCTGAACATTGAGGAGGACAGGAGAGGCGGGAAGTAGAGGTTGTAAAAATGTGAATAGCTTAACATATATCATTTTTATTTTTGTAAAATAAATTATCAAAGAAATTAAACTTGTTTTTATTTAAATTTTTTATGATGCATGGCATTGTAACTAACTTTTATCATAGTCAATATGTGATAATTGATCATAGTTTGACTGAATTATTGCTTTTATCCCCACTTGTCTCTGTCTGCTGAATAAACAGCGACTCACTCGTTTACAGCCAAAGTGAGCTCGAGTATCAATAACCAACCTAATAAACAGCCACAATGCAGCAAGGCCCGATAAAAAGGTTCCTCATCCATATCTTTCACCCAATATCTGATCATTGGAGGAAATAAAAGACTAATTGCTGGAGTCCTCTGTGGACAACATGGTCGATTAATTTACTGTAAAAGCACATGAAAAGCTAAAGCAGGATTTTTGTATCTAACAGCTGTGTATTTGAAGCTGAGATTCCGAATCTGAAGTACCTGCACAGATGTGCATGTTATTGACGACATGTTGCAGGGAGCCACACTATTCACATTGTTGCAGAAGACTGCCAGACACATGGCAGATAATTAAAAAATGAACATGCTCCCCACACCCTTTTATAGCTGTATTAGATGTGTCAGCAAAATACAATCAGAGTGACCTTTACTGCGGCCAGTTAGCTTAAAGCAGCTATAATTGATGTGTTTATAATAGCAATATATGAAATGACGATGTGAATACAATGTGACAGGGCTCACTCGTATCTATGAACCTACAGAGAATACCTTATCGTTCTGGTTCACTGTCATCACTCTCCAAGTGTCATTTTTCAGCAAGAATGCTCTAAAACCTCACTGCACACCATCAGTTCGGCTCCAAACAGCAGACAGACGAGTGGCGCTGGTGAACACAGCGGAGCATTTAGCAGCTACAGAGACACATATTTCCCTCAGGAATCACTAAAACTCAACTCAGATTTAGGGAAATAAAAGGAAGACTTTATTGTTAAATTGTGTGCTCCATTGCGTCAAAAAAAGAACAATGAACGTGAATCTTCCAGAATCTGTTTGATCTTCCATAGGTAATGAATCAGCAGCTTTTCTAAAACCAATACTCGTTTAAAACGACATAAAAACTGAACATAAAGCCAAACGAGGTTAAGAAAAGAAGGAGCCGTTTTAATCCTGAGCCAGGAAAAAGAAAATCATTTGGTGGTTAAGCTGGAGTTTCACACTTGGGCAGACAGCTGTGGCGGTTATAAATATCTGTATCACGAGCAGGGATCTGTATCCGTGAAGAGAGCTCAACTGCCATCGGGAGGCTGGGCTTCTAAAAATAGCAGCTGGCTGGCAGGCAGGCAGCCGACTCTGTCTCTGTCTCCACTGGATTTGATTAGCCCTGAAGAAACTCTGTGCCCCCCCCCCCACACACACACACACACACACACACACCACGACACTCCGTCTGTGTCTGTGTGTGTGTGTGTGTGTGTGTGTGGCAGCATGTCTTGTCTGCAGGCCAGGTTCTTTCTCACTGCACACAACCACAGACGCACTCTTCTTTGTTCAGAAAATGCTGACATCGGCTTGTCTGAAGTGTGATCTGATCTTCTCTCCAGCGTGTTTAAGGTTAATATCTCGGGTATGTGTGCACCGTGACTTGTTTTAGCGGCGATCTACAAACAAAATACAATCAAATAGTTCAAATTATGGCACAGCAGCTGTGTGTTGTGTTATCAAACACAAAAGGTCCAAATCCATGTGGATTTAAATAAAGTATTAAAGCAGAATTATTCCTAGTGACAGAACCACACACACAAAGAGGAACTTTGATCTGCTGCCTATGTTCCTCACAAGGTGGTGGAGACCAAAGCAGAGCTAAAAGGAGAGTGAATATTGGACTTCCATTCACCAAATCTAAAATCAGTCTATTCGGGGCTCTAGTCTATTAAATGTCATTAAATAGTGACCTTTTCACATTACTTGGTTTGTTCGGCCAACATTCTTCAGTCCAAAGATATTCAATATTCAATCATATAAATCATATAAAAGCAGAACATATTCTTCAGTTGTGCAGGTTAAGATGACCTGAAAGACCTCCGGATGTCTCTGAAACACATTTGGAGAGCCACTGTCAGAGAGATTACTGCAGCGTGTCCACTCCAGTAATCTCTCACCGATGACCACCAGAAATGGGACAATTCCATTTCATATTTGGCTGAGTTAAGAGGTGCCCGTCATATATAGAAACCGGTGATGCTGGACGGAGGAGACCCAGCAACAGCCTCACAGGAACACATTCATCTACATCACACCAATCTCTATATCGCAATAACATCATGAGGGGGGGGGGAAGTCAAACAAGCACTGGATGCAGCTTTGCAGCACCAGAGATATTTGTTGACATTTTGAAGATAATTGCTGTGCCCGTTTCTGAGGTGCTTTACTGTTATAGATCGAAACCAGTCGGTCTTCAGCTTTTTTTGTCACATTTACTATACGTGCTGTCACACACACACACACACACACACACACACACACACACACACACACACACACACACGCACACACACACACCTTATATTGCAATTCATTCTCATGCACGCTGTTCAGAGTCATCGCAGTGACCGGCTCGTCTGTGCCGACAGCACAGAGGTCACCTTGTCGTGCATTAGGATGCGTTCATGCTCTAAATGGGTTTTGGGTGAAGGTGAATTATAACTTTATCATTGAGTGTTCAAATTTAATCTTGTGAAATACATTTTTGGGTGAGGAACTTGAATAAATACAGTTGTTTGAAGGAGATGTTTTCACAGCAACAACAAATAAAAATAGCGACCTGTTTAACTTCAGCTCTAAACTGCTTATATTATATATATTATCCAAGATTCTTTCTCATCAAAGCAGGAATTTAAATAAAAATACAATCAATCCAATGTCCTAATCATTTGAGTCGTGAATCACTCCCAGCCTGTCACTCATGTCACACAATAAATCCCCGAGCAGATCCACTGCACCGGCTGCTTCTGTCACGTCCAACGGGGACGAACTCTTTGCAGACACAATCAAACCATAGCTGAGCTTGAAGAGGTGACGTGCTCCCACTGAGGAATGAGACATGAAGCCGCAGAGCTGAGGGAAGTAATTGACAGTGTCAAAGAGGAGGTGAGTCATTGAAAACGTGTAAATAATCATCAAAAACCAGCACGTCTGAGCGGCCAGACCCTCCTTCACCTGCGGCGGATCCATCCTTACCCGACAGCAGCCGCTTGTCGAGCCCACAGGCGTTCCCCCCCCCCGATGTGGTGGGTGGACTGAAAAAACGGGTGCGAAGATTGAGCGACGAAAAAGGTCAGTGAGATAAACATGTTGACTCCTCATGTGCTGATTACAGATCAGTCAAGATTGATTGCAGCTACTCATACACTGCAAGCTCAAGTATACGTCCCCCAATGGATGCTGGTGAAAATATAGTGCATCGATACTCGCAGATCACAAACACAAGAAAAGAATAATATCGAGAAAAAGTGTGTGGAAAATCAAGCCCGAGCAATAATAATGAACACATTTGGTTTAGGTGGTTAAAAATGGCCAGATTCACATTTGATTGGAGGGTGATTTAGACAGAGAACACCCTGCTCTCCTTGCCAGCCAGTTTGGCAAGAAGATTTTCAATTTCCTATGCATATGTCCATCTCTCCTGCTGGCCGTAATCAGTCATTAGCAGCTAATATACATTCTCTCTCATTCCATCATGCGCACACACACTGACAAATCAAGACCAACGTAACACTAGTAGTGTGCCTGTACAGAAAGCACTCTAACATATGCAGCGACACGTCCTCAAAGAGGCAGCAATAAGACGGCTGGAGCGGTTCAAGACTTCAGGCCACATATCAGCACTTCCTGTTACAGATCAGCTGGTTAGAAAACTGTCTGAGGATGAAGGCACTGTTGCCGTAAACGTGGGTGTCCTAAGACAGACACAGGTGAGATAACGAAAGAAGTTTGGAAGAAAAGCTTTGCTGGCACCGACGAGTCAGCCTTCCAGTAACAAGCAGCCAGGAGACAAGAGTGTTGATATTGGATGATTGTGCAAAAACACAGATTGCGTTCAGCGTCAAAATTTTTTTACATCCAATGCCAGAGTTTTTAGAATTAATGCTCTCCACAACATCGGTGCATGACAGCTGGTGTGGCAGGGTTTGCGCCCATGTATTGCAAAGCCCGTCTGGCCTAAGTTGACTCTCCGCCGGGCCTGAGCATCAGGGGGATTCTTTTAATTTATTTTTTATTTTGATGTATTTTTAAGATGTTTTGTACAAGAAAAATGTGTGAAAAAATGTAAGATAAGTAACAAACTCCATTCCTGTGTCTTGCTTGCCACCTGCTGATAACATTGATCGGGGTTCGCCAAAAAGGCTGATATCAATTAACACTTTTTCCATTGATTCTGAAGACCACAAAGATCAAACTTATTGCAAAACTTTGCTTTGAATTAACATCATACCGTGTTGTAAACTGTGGGTTTGAGTCAAAACTACTGAAAAACAATACAGCCCAAAGAACCAATGAGTCACTCAGCTGGAAACCCAGAATACATCTACGGCAGTACGCAGGCAAATCAGCACACAGTGAAATGAATCACCCTCGTCTCGACTCTATGTCCAACAGCACGTCTACAAAATGAAAGGAGAAGGAGCGCACGTCATCAAAGCCTGCTTTTAAGCAGACTGCTCGCAGGACAAGCGTCTTTGTGTGTAATTGGCTTTACTTTAACCACGGTTCCAACACTTGAATTCTTCGATGAAAGTCATTGCTGCTGCTAATAAGCCTAACCACTGATTTAAAATGCCCAGTTTGTCCTTCACAATGGCTGCTTCTTGTGTTCCCCTCGCTGAAACGGTAGTTGTTATGCAAAGAATCCAAAGGGGAGAGGATTGTGCTTTTTACCTGCGGTGTTGCTGTTCAGCATGAGGAGGATTTGTCAGTACAGTAGGGATGTAAAGTAATACTTCATCCCATACATACATCACACACACACACTAATGAAGTCAGCTGAATTTGCTCTTCGCGGTGGTCAGAATCTCTGATATCCATCGAGGATTAACGTTCATAAATCTGTTGAGGAAATATACAGAAATGAAGGCAAAACCCCAGATCAGTTTTTCTTCTGCATCAACAGTAATCAGCTGGATGTTGTCTGCACCTGGAAACTTGAACTAAAGCGTGGCACCTTGCAAGCCTCTACAGTAGTGTAGTGAACAGCTGAAACTCAAGAACTTAAATCAAATATATTTTTGATCAAGGCGTCCTTCCATTCTGAACAAGTGAGCAAAAAGCTTTAATCGCCTTTTTTTTGTAAACTTGTAATCATAAATAACTCTTGTGGTAATCTAGGCCTCCTTTAATTATATACACAACAACAAGTGTGTACTTGTATTTCCCCACTGTTTGATTGTCTATTTCCACTATTCATTTCCACTTACACCATTAACGGTAAAACGCTTTCATTTAGACTCAGTTTAAACTTTTGTTACTGCTGTCTAGATTTCTAAAAAACGTCCCGTGCAAGCCCTGCCAGTTTCTGGCTTATATCCAAATACACATATTTTTGTGACATAAACGGGTACAGATATTTTCTGTGTGTTTGTAAATCCTCACTTGTGATGCAGACGACTGACCACTGTACGTATAGTACAACTATATACGAATCGTGACAATATATGATTGGTCTCACAAATGTTTGCTTGTCTTGGACTATGAACAGGCAACCTCCTCCTGTATTCGCTCTACCATTAGTCATCATCCTGTCAAACTTCCCTAAAGAGAGAGAGAGAGAAAAGTTGACTTTGTCTGGAAGCACACCTGAACATTAGGCATCAATGTTGTTGTCTCTCCTGATGATTCACAGAGGAGAGAAAGGAGTTACTTTTTAAAAGGAAAGACGCTGCAGCCACCTCACTGGCAGCTTTTTGTGACTGTTGTGGTACAGATGACCCACAGCAGGCAGACTATCAGTCCGCCCATTTCTACCCCTCCGACATCCAAAAGTCCTCAACAAAACCCTCTTCCCCCGCTGATCACCTCTATCTACTGCGTCTGTCTTCATCTCACCTTGTTCCCTTCCCCACTATCTATTTTTTCCCCCTTTGCACTCTTTGCAGTCACACAAAAAGCCTGTAAACGGGGTTTTTTTCTTCTCATTTCTGTGCCTATGTTGGAGCTCTGAGTCCTTATTCAAAGAGCAGGGTGCATCTGCAGCCAAGGTGAGACACTAGCCCAAAAACAAAAAAAAAAACGTTTCTTCTTTTTATAGCAAAAGCAGCAATTTGTGGGAAACAATGCTATAGTTTGCAAATACCTGCACACACTGCACTACCAAGTGTTCTTGGTATGAAGAGGGAGAGCAGCAGCAAGAGTAAATCCCAAACTGAGATATTCATCATCTGCAGAATAGGTGCAGCGAGACTGCACCAAGGTGAAAATTAATTATCCCTTTGCTACAAGCCAGAAAAAAAAACACAAAACAAAAGAAAACAACTGCTTGCATCTTGAACAAAGACTGGGCAAAACAATGGAGCACTATTATGCACTTTGCAGGGTATTTTTCAGTCACCTTGATATGGCTGTACTCCTTGCCGGACTCACTGCTGACACTCTTGTTCTCCGGCCTGGGTTTGAGGACTTGTCGCAGCGGACTGGAGATGGGCAGGCCCATCACACTGATCCCGTCTGAAAAGATGGACACAGTCAGTAAAGAGCAAAGAGACGAGGGGGGGGAAACAGCCTCACATTGTTAGACATCAACAGGAGCCGTTTTGTTGTGATGCATTATTTTAATTACTTCTTTTTTTAATGTACTCACTTCCCCTCATCCATCTCTTATTTTGTTGGTGATTTACCTACATTTCCCAGAGGTGCCATGTTCCTCACAATTACTTGACGATCCCCAGGAATCAGCACCAGATTTCATACTTTTGATCAAACGTAGGAGAATATTATTGCTATACCACAAACTATTTACATATACTGTATATATCATGTTTTATATTATCATTATTGGGCATTGCTTGTAGTGTTTAAATGCGTTGGATGTGTATTAGATTGGATTTTTCTCTTCTGTAATTTATGGCTATGAGGTAGAGTTCACTCAGTTGATCATTTGCCAGACATCCCTGAACAGCGATTGTTCAATGATTGCTAAGGAATCTGAACAGGCCTGTCATGCTGCAGAAATATCTAGAGAGTTTGAGAAGAGTATTTATTTTTTTTCCCAACACATTCTCACTCCAGTGCGTCAAATACCACAGATGGGTCAGTGGTCCTACGCTCCAAACTACGAGGCTCTATGTAACCCTCTACAGGCACTTTTGGACGTGTCATGGAGGGCGGCGGTTTGTTAAATTCATAGTTTCTTTTCTATGCAAAAAAAAACCCACAAAAAAGTGGCTGACATACCAAACCACTCACTTGACAAACTTTCGGATTTGCATGTTGATTTCTATAGATTAGCCATTTTTATGAATATCATCCGTTTGCGTTTAGTTTTATTCATTTTGGTTGTGTGAGCTTTAATTCTTTGCCATGCATCATGCTTATGTATGTATGTATGTATGTCTACATATGTATGTATGTATGTATGTATGTATGTATGTATGTATGTATGTATGTATGTATGTATGTATGTATGTATGTATATTGTACATATGTACACTTAAGTTAAATGTGTGTATGTAAATATGTGAAGCAGCTGTTTGTTACCATGTATTCTAAAAAAAGTGCAATATAAATAAAAGTATTTTCATTATTAGTGTTATTAGTAGTAGTAGTATTATCTCTATATATTGTATTCACTTTGTCTTGTAAGACTGCTAACAGCATACTTGACTCCATAAAGTTTAGGTTTCAATATCTGAGAATAATAGAAAATCTAAGTGGATTTCTATGGCTCATGGTGCTTCTATGAGAATGTGAAGAACAAGTGAATGATTTTATATTCGTGACCTTGAGAGAAGCAGTTGGACACAGCAGCAGCTGCACTATCAGCAGCTGCATGAGGCTCCACCACAGGGGCTGCTGCTTTAAACAATACTCAAAAATGACGCCCAGAGCCCAGACTCTGACGTCAAAGGAACCGTATCGCTCTCTGACGTCAGTGGAGAGCAAAGCCCTGCAATTTCCCCTAAGAGAGGGGACATTAGCGGCCCGTGTAGCAGCTCAGGCAATTGGGTTCACTGAAGACGGACAGACAAAGTCACAGAATATCAAACTATAACAACCACATGCCAGCTTGGTAAAATAGAACCAACTGGAGGAGCATATTTCTGTTAGGAAAGAAAGAAATCCAGAGCAACAGACGGGTGTGTACGGCATGAATACGTCGCTGCACCGACGGAATTAATACCGTCAACATGTGGATTGTGCTAAATTGACCGTGACAACAGGTGAACAGGGAGGAAGTGTTGAGGTTGTCTGAACAGCAAACAGCAGTAACAGCAAATCAAGACTGGAGCAGATCAGGAAACGGGGAGACTTACAAGTAACATAATGAAACATAAAAGAGGGGAAATTTGAAATCGCGGTGCGTCTCCGACGATCGGCATAATAAAGAAAAGCAGAGGCTCTACTTCTTCCCTTATTAGGTCCCAGCTATTTATTTCGGGTGTTATTACAGAAAGTAATATATGAATAGAGCAAACAGATTGTCTTCCTGCATATTTTTTCTATTTAATAAATAATAACAGTCGGCTTGAAAATGGCCCGTCTTTGGTCAGCACAGCTTTAAACCTGCATGTTTCATGATCTAGAGTGTTTCATTAGATTTCACCGTGTGTCACTCACGATTGTCAGCTTTCGTCTTTCAGGACAGCCAAAAAAAAAAAAAAAACGCAGAGTGTACACACTACAGTCTTCTCCATAGCGATTGCTGTCACTGCCCCGGTGACAACAATCTCCTCCTGTTATTGCATCATTCTCTGTATCCTGCTGCTAAACAGATTAGATATGCATCGAGACGTACACTCAGAGTGGCAGAAAGGGAGAGACCCAGAGATCCAGACAACGCTTTTCAGACTTCATGAACGGCATCTTTCATTACGGTACGAGGCCTGGTTCAGAAGATACACATGACTTGTTGTGTCCTGTGTGAGTAATGGGTGCTGTGATTTACGATGGCATTGCTCACAAGTCACTATCACCCCCCCCCCTTATACCCTCCTTCCAATCAGCATCTGTCTAGTTCTCTGTCTAACCGTCTTAATAAGGTGGAGTAAAGGTTTCTATCAGTGGTCAGATCGCTGCATTACTTGCTTCATCTTCTTTTTTACATGGAAATAAAAACCATTTTGTTCATTTTCCAATAAAAAGACACATTTTTGGGATTCAAACCCAATGCTAATGGGGAACCTGATGGTATGGCCATGGCGATTCTTCCTCAGGCTGACATGTGGGTCAGTTTACAAGCCTTCTTCCTGGAAGATAAACATATCTAGTAGATATGGAAAATATGACTTGTTACAGTGCAAACATTAACACCCTGTTCAATATCCTGTTAAAGGAAGACAACCGTAAGAAAGGAAAATACACATGAAATACCAACCACTGCTTGACCTGAGCTGAATTTAACATAATATATAAATGGACAATTACGTGTCTTACAATGCGAGTGAAACCACTTTGACACGTACTGCAGCTTTGGGTTATTTCTGGGCCTCAAAAACAACCATTAATCCAATTCAACACATCAAGATATTACAGCAGAAAACCGGACCGGTATTCCGAGCCGACACGCACCACCGAGACGGAGAGCATCATTACGCTTCCATCAGCCGTACAGAGAGAGGAATCTGGTAGGTAATACACAAAGATCTGAACAAATGATTCCAGTCATTACGGCGAGCTATTCCAGTCTGTCTGGAAGCTCCATTAAAGTCATCTACCGACAGCTGCTTTCTTCATCAGTAACCAATGTCTGGCAGAGATTCACGAGGTCTTTGACTTGAGACAATAATACAAAAGCTATTAATATTCTACCAGTTTTTTGTTTTTTTTCATTTTACGGCTACTGACGTATTGTTTCCCTTAACTTCAATACAACAGAGGCCTCAGAAGAGACCATCTCGTGATAAGATAAGTCCCTGTTGTGCTGTTTTGTGAGCTGTCCTGCTGAGAGATCACCTATCAAACGGTGTGTCCGGCACTGACGTCTTTTTTCCCTTTGATTGTCCTGTTAATTAGGTTTCTGTAGGTCGCACTCTTATCTCGGTCTGTGCAGCCATGGTGGCTATCAGCGCTCATGATAACCGCTCAGTTCTCTTTCCATCCATTCCCAACAAACTGGAAACCTGGAAGTATAAGAACACCACTTACTTTGCAAATAAAGCAGGGTATGTTTTAAAATGACTATTGCAAAACAACACAATACGTTTTGTGATATCTTGCTTGGGGAAAAATAATAAAAATGAAGTAAATAATAAATCCAGAGGGTGGTAGTGACGCAGCTGGAGCTGTTCGGTGCACTTTCATAGTTAAGTTACAACAATAACAGTTTGGTGTGGCCTGAGAACAACTACATGGACTACGAGCGAGACAAATGTTTTATCATCTTCACCGGCTCTCATTCAAGCTGCTCAAGCCGAGCGGTTGAAGATCTGAGTTTCATGATTAACACCTGCAAGTCGATCACCTTCCGAGGTCTTTGGATCAATCGGTATATAACCGGTATTTAAGGCCTCTGTGACTCATATAAAGTAGCTTTTTTTGGAGATCTGACAGCTATCCAGTCCACCAAAGATGCACAATGTTTACACAATTAACTTTTTCTCTTGTTAGCGCTTGTTTTATTACACTCATCAGTCAGATGCGACGTAATTTCATCCTGCTGGTTACTTGCCCTGTGAATAGTATGCATGGCAATAAAGTTAATCTATCCATCTAACAAGGGGATAATACAAATGACCAGACAATCAATGTCTCAATGCTATTTCAATACTTTTTTTAAAAAGTATGGACACATGGGGTACTGGGGTTCCATAAGCAGCCATATTTGTCTACAAGGTTGTTGTTGTTGTTGTTGTTGTTGTTTTCTTTCTCCCCATCGAGAAACATGAACATATCACACGTCAATACTTTTAGAAAGTGTTCTTGGGGGCTAAAAGGTGGTGTTGGTGCTGCAAGTTAAGTACTTTAAAACAAACAGCACAGCAGTGGATTGTCTCCATGACGTCGACTGAGGACAAACAATGAGAAAACAAAAGCACCTCCCCGTCTCCTAAATTAAAAAGGAGCTTGAATGCACCTTCTTCTCCGTCTGAGCCCTTTAATTTATGTTGTTAGTTGGCATAATGTGTTTCCTGTGTCTCTTTACTTAGGTTTTAAAAGGAGACATTTTCTGTGGTACAAGGCACGTCTTCAAATACAACATTAATGTAGGCGGTAGAACTGTCATTAGGGTACAATGCTCACACCATTTAATACGATAAAGCTCGCTAAGTCAAGGCCCATTAGTCCTGAGTGATGACTTCACTCCCTTCTGATCCTAAGTTATGGTGTCGTGCTCTCGAGTCGGACCCAAAGTGAGGGACAAACTATTGCGAGGATAAATCAATGAGCCTCAGCCTGTTTTGGATGCACTGTTTCCTGTGGCTTTGTCTGCTTTGCCCCTTCTGCCTCAGCTGAAACACAACTGCCAGCCAGCATTACAGTTAAGGCCGATGGATTGAATTTCTCCTCAATGTGCACATAAATACAGGTCGATCAATCCGTGGCATAGAATTGGTGAAAAATTCCAGATATGCAATATCACTCAACCGTCTGACAGGTGTAAATCACACCTAATAAAGCACACACTAATTCCCACCTTCAGTGCAGCACAACAGTCAAATCTGAACCTTGGTCATATGATGGCTGCAAGACATCGGTGCTTGCAGTTATATTAAATATAGAGAGGTGCTGATGTAACACAATGTCAGCAAACGCATCAGAGAGACACACACACACACACACACACACCACACAAGCTGTGAGCTATCATCTATTCTCAGGCTGTGGAGCTGGAAAAAGAGAAAGTGTGAAAGAGAAAACAGACAGACAGGGGAAAAAAAAAAGTGTGTATGTACATCTTTACACCTGGGCAAACTGAAGGCAAACTTCATTCACATGCATCCACATTCAGATTCATCCACATGATCAATGAGCAACTGACGTATAAAGAGCAAGACAGTCCTTGAAGGGCGGGAGGGAGCGGACGTTGGACAGGTCAAAAAAAAAAAATGACTTTCACCCAGGAGACCGCTGTTCATGTCCTGTGTGAACGCACGTCATCGCGAGTACTGCGCTGATGCCAGTTACATAACAAACGTAGTTACTTCATGCCAGACGTACTTACCGAAACCCTAATCACAATCTAAGCCTAACCAATACATTTCGTTGCATTAACCTAACTACATAAGTAAACCTAAAAACTAAGTAAACCTAGGTTGGGAGTTTATTTTGAAAAGACACTTTGCATGTTCATTCATATTTTACAAAAAGACTTGCCATTTGTGAAAAATAAATGCTGAATTAGAAATGCATTTTCTACAGCCGGCTGTGGCTCAGGAGGTTGTGCGAGCGGTTCACTAATAGCAGGAGTCGGCAGCACCTCCTGTCAAAGTGATCTTGAGCAATATACCGAACACACAAATGTCTCCCAACGGTCAGACCAAATGATGTGCATCGTAGCTCAGTGCCATTGATCTGAGGTCTGGTGTGTGTGAACGGTTGAATGAGAGACATATTGTAAAGTAATTCCAATAAAAAGCACTATATAAATGCAGTCCACTTATCGTCCATTTACCCTCCATTCCTTGGTGCCGTTAAGAAATCCAGCAAATTGAACCAAATGACACAAAATGAAATATTTTGAAGACACTACCGATTTGTTGGCAATGGTTTAGTTCATTAACTGTTTCCAGAAGGTGGGAACAAATCAAAAGGATGCATTAATCCGCTAAGTATGAAGACTGCTGTATCCAAAAATGAACAATGAACAGGCATCGATCTTCAATATTTGTTTCTGTGCATTTACGATCAGTGCTTTGCCTCGTTTGAAGACAACCAATTAGTGTCTTTTTTAATACACTAATTGTGCATAGCTTCAGCTGCAAAACAGAACAGCAAGGTACATCATTCTACTAAGGTTATTAAAAATATTATCAATGGTATTTAAAAAAGAAAATTAACAATGAACCCCCCCCTGATTTCACTGCATTGGAAGTAGAGTCAGACATTATGTGCAGTTGTGTCAAAACAAAAATCTTGTTCCAGTTTAATTAATTTTCACTCCAACATGTCCTGTTCTGAATTAATTACTTGTTCATATCGACACTGATAAAAGACTCTGTCTGCTGTAATATGATTGCAGATGTCTGAATCCCTGTAATGCATTCATGTTCATTTTGTGTGTGATTGTAGAGGTCTCAAAATGTTTTATAATGCTAAAGGTCGCAAAAATAGTCTGTATTGTAAAATAAAGTTAAAGAACAGTTGAAAATACGCTTGTTTGTTGTCTTGCCAAGAGTTCAAATGGATGGTGGATGGGAGACTGCAGTCAGAGCAGATAGAAAATCAGCTTTTCTCTGTTTTTATGCCGGTTTAACAGGTGTATTGATTAAGTATTGGATTGTTATTGTGGAAGGCGTTACTGAACACACAGTAATGAGTGTAGTTAGAGGAGCTCGGCCCAGACACACAGAACAGAGGAGATGCTACAGGCTGATAATGAATAGCATTGAAATGCTAAGAAGTACCGATTCAAAAAGAACTGAAAACATCGGAGCTTATCGATAATACGGTCGATAATTAAGCCCCGAGGCCCGTTGAATTTCCGGGTTTCGGTAACCAAAACCAGTCGTTTTTACATTTCTGATACGTACGAAATAAACAAACAATGTTATGTTGATGCCTCTAACAATGTGACTCACTGATGGTACCATGTGGCCACGTTTAAATGCATGTGTGACTACGTGTGGTTGGAAGCATCAGTCGTGTCTAATCAAGACGTTTGACGGCAGAAATTGGTAATCTTCCAGCACAGAAACAGTTTTTATGCAAATAAGTTCATGAGTACATTCACACAACATTAATAACGTGATTTTGTTCTTGTATTAAAGTGGCAGATAGCATCAAACGTGTTGAGCAAAAACTGCATCCCATAATGTCCCCATAACAACTGAATTCACAGCTGCTGCTTAGACCACGTCTTATCTCCTTAATTCAGGGCCCCCAATTATTGCTCAGCTAATTAAAACATTGAAACGGTATCGCTCAAATGACCTCATGAGGAGAGTGGCTGAGATAAACACGCATTGTATGTATTTACTTTCTCAGTCATCTGAATCCACATACACAAACACACACAAAAGTAAAGTCTCTGTGGCGCAGGAGCAGTTCCATAGCAATGGTTCCAATCATTAATATTTATCAGCCCACAGACTCGGTGGTGGTGGAGAGGTTCCACAGTTTGAAGAAGGAGGCACGGGGGCGAGCGAGGCAGAACTGAAAGAAGGGCTGAGCATGAGCAACGAGAAAGACTGGAGAAGGGACACAATGAATGGGCTTCGAGGTAGGGGAGGAGGTGAGACGACTTCCTTTTGAACCAGGAATTAGAATTAGAAGAGAGGAAATTCGCCAGATGAAGTGAGGAGGCCAGGAGCTAGGAGAGAAGCTAGGAGGTGTGGAGACCTTGAGACCTCTCTCCTAGTACCACTGAATCTTGAACAAGGAAGCTCAAATCCCTGTAATGCAGGGGGGAGGCTCCATGCACAGCGACGCATTAACACGTACTTCTGCATCCACTTTGAGAGAAAAGAATGAAAAACCTTTGCCTATTTAAATCAGTGCAGCCCACAACAGCCCTGCAATAAATCATATCTTCACGAGGGCATCACGAGTATTGACTCAACTTCAGAGTCATTTTGAAGACTATAGTTTGTGGTGCTGGTGAACTCTATTGCATTACAAGTCTAATATTGTGTTATTTATACAAAAATATCATAGAAATAGACAATAGATAATAAGACAAAACAGTTCACTCTGTACCACCAATGTCCACCTGCTGGTGGCGCTAACCACATAACAAAACATGTCGCCTCCTTTAAGTAAACTGTGAGCTTTTGACACCCGTTTAGAGCTGCTCTTGCATTAATTAGCAGGTATACACTTACAAACGGCCGTCTTTGTCCACTCACCATCATTGAGGTCCTGCAGCAGGCTCTCCTGGCCGGAGAAGTCCAGCTTGACTTTGATGTTCACGGTCAGTGTCACGGCCTGGCCGGACTTCAGAGGCAGGCGAGACAAAGCGTCCTCTAGCTCCCAGCTCAGAAACTCCCCAAACACTTTCTCTGCACACACACAAAAAAAGGGAGATGAAGCCAAATTAAGAACAAAACAAATGAAATGAAACAGATTTTGAAAGAGAATCACAAAGCATTTCTGGGTGGGATGATACCTGCAAGACTTGCCAAGCTTGTGGTAGCATTTTTTGGATGGTAATAGTTTTGGACAAGGGAAAACAAAATGACACTGCTGTGCTTGTAATCGCCCCGAAGGCAATTTGCACACATGAGCAGTCAGCTTGCTGCAGGTTGCACATCACTAAGGAAGCCGTGCTACTGTGATGTTTCCTTTGCAATACGCTTTTTCCAGAGCAACAAAGCTGCTGATTGGCTCAGAGTCCTCTGGCTGCTCGTCACGAGACCTGCCTTTTCGCAAATATATATACGCCTCCAACCTCTTCTACCTGAGCCGAGTGATTCAGCTGCATCCACTTCAGCCAGCAGCGTCAAATGAATGATACGCCACCTGAATAAAGCATGTGTTCCGTGTGTGCAGGTGAGCCGTTCCTGCTCGAAGGGATTGCAGGAACAGCAAGCGGGCTGATTTTAACAGAAGGGGAAGATGCAAGTTCACAGTAGGAACAACAGTTTACACGTCCCGGCTTGATTCATAACCAAAGCCTCTAAAGTCCTCTGAGAGGATGTCAAATGTAGGCAGCATTAAATAAAGATTTTGTGAATAACGCTGCACTTTAAATATTCATAAACTCCAGAGCTTCCTTGCAGTGAATTAAACGAGAGAAAGAGAGAGAAAAGAGGAGAGTGAAGCATAGAAGGAAATGATTTAAAAGAAATGGGATTGGGGGGGGGGGGGGGGGGGAGAAACATTCAGTTGAATATGCAACACCAGGCCTTGTAACTCAACAGGTAGACTGCCAGGATTGTGGATGACACATTGATATCGTCACGCTACTAAACTATGAGTCACAAGAAATGGCAGCCACGATGACTGTCGAGATATCTTTCATATATTATTTAAAATATTAGCCAGAGACATTCTTACTCTTGAAAATACAATATGGGGCTCACGTCAGTGCTTCTTTAGGGCAGATACAAAACAACCTCCGTTTCAAACGCCGTCTGTCGGGAACACTTAGGTCGGGTTTTAAGATGTTCATCCTTTCTGGCCGTGACTACCTCTGCTTTTATTTCTCCCACAATAAACCACCTGTTGGGGGAATAAAGAGTAGAGGCTTTGCAGGAGAGCTATAAGGTAATAAAATAAAATAAATATCAGGCAGGACAAATCAGCACCAATCAGAGAAATTGCAGTACGGCATTGTGTAACTTTGAACCACCACAATTGTACAAATAAATGCTCAGATTGAAGGTCTGGGAGTCGTCCAATTTCACAACAAGTCAAAAACTAATTAGGGCACAAAGGAGCACTGGGGTGTGTCTAATTAAAGCAATCAGTAGTGTCAACAGATAACAGCAGACTGAACACAAAAGAGAAATATCCGATAACTTCACCGTCAAACATGGATGATCTCATCGTCCTATGACAAGCCGGCTGTGGACTCTGAGGTCACCAGGCGTGGGGTTGATGTTTCAGAGTACGAAACAAGTACCACTACTGCTCAAACAACACCGGGCAATATTAGACAATTCTGTAACAATGAAAACTTTTTTTTTCTTTTACATGAAATGCCAATGTTTCCAAAATCCCCGCTGTCTACAATATCCACACATGGGGGACCAAGGTAGAGTGATGACTGTGGTTATGGTGAATAAGGAGATGAGTGTTAAATGCAGGTCCGTGATGGGACACACACTCTGGTCTCATGACAGTCAGACTACACCGTCATTCACCACCAAAACATGAGCATCGGGCGTAAATCAGGAGGGTTATTGGGTTGAATAGTATCGATCAAGATGAATTCCATCTCTCTCCGGTCTGTGAATAAATGCTTCAACTCCTCAACACCCAAATGAGGGGGGGTTAGCCCCGAAGCTAGCGACAACAACAACAACAACAACAGCAGCCCAGGCTCAGCTTAAAGATGGACCAGCTATGAAATGACCAGCTCTGAGTTTTGCTCTGCTTTTTAAAAAAATACATTTTGGCTAATTATTTTAAACTGGTAGCATTAAATCGGTCAAAATCCATGCTGTCCGTTAACGGTTTAACAGTTAATTGTTTACATCCCAAATAACGAGGACATTGATGTAGTCAAATGAGACCGGCAGCTGACGGGCAGCTCTGCTCATGGAAACTAAATCAGTGAAGCAATATCAATCCCCTCTTTTCCTTTATTGTGTACGGGGCTGCACAGTGGAAAGTGTTTTGTCCTTATCCAGACATTTGATATGAACGCACATAAGTGTTGTAGAGAACAATGGAGCTGAGCTGACGTTTATATCCACAGAGGAGCAGTGCGGTGGCTGTGACGAACAAAAGCTTATTTTCTGCTATTCAGAGACAACTCCGCTTATGAAAATACTATACAATAGATTACTGTATGAAGAGTTTGCTTTGTTATCCAACTTTTTTATGGATATTTCAGTGTTTTGTTTTTGAGAAACTGATCTCCTATCTCACGTCACGGTGGCTGTACCAGAAAGAGTAATGATTGTTTGTTTTGCCGCAGATGTCTTCCTATTGTGACTCTTCATCTTTTATTCATTCCCTTCCCACAGAAAACACAGAGGGCTTCAGAGAGGCCCTCTGAAACCCTGGCCCGTCTAAAAGCCACGAGCACGTTAGAGCTCAGGAGGCACAGGCAGGTGGGGGGGGACGAGATGATACGACGACCAGGCGTGGAACCTCTTCAGCCTCCGTCATCGGACCTACTGCACCGATCGCCTCCTGCTTACGAAGGCAGACGAAGCAGAGCATCACAACAAACACGACACACATGACTGAGGTACCCCGCAGTATGGGTGCGACCATGTGGAGACTTTTTCAAGAAGGGAAAATAAAACAAATGCATTATGAATAAAGTCTACGGCCAGCGCTTTACAGTCTGAAGCATATGCACCGAAAACATGTTCACGCCATTTCCCCACTTACAAACTGGAAACAGAATGTTCAGAGTGAACTTGCACACTCACACATCTCTGTTGTTGGGTTGGGGGAGCCAATGTCCACAAGAAAAGACCAACGCAGGTATGTGAAGCACTTTGTAAAGTCTCTTTTGATACAAGTAAAGAATTTAGCTTTAGGTTTAACGACAAGAGAGAAACTACCACAATGATGGTTTATGATGGTGCACTTAATGACAGCTGCTCTGGAACTGTATAAGAAATTGAAAGAAATTAGTCAAATTGAGGTACTTTGCCAGAGGAGGCCCCAGTATCGATATGCAAAAGCATTGTCTACGTCTATTTATGGCTAAATATGAGAGTTGAAATCAAGCTTGTGCATGTGCAAGCAGTTTCACATCGATTAAGATTATCATCATTTAACAGTTAAAGGGTTACGGTGATAATACCTCATGAATGGCGCTGAATAGCGCTGTATCCATCCAGAAACCACCTTTAACTAGCACCATTTGAAGTGTTTGATTCCTCATCATTAATGGAATGAGGTGGCAAAACACCATTAAAAATGAGATTGACCAGATTAAAAATACATATTCATTAAAGTGTGGGAATGTCTTCAAGGACTAGGCATATTTCAAGCACATTTCTTGAAAGCGCAGTGGTTTCAGAAGTTATGGCAACAAAAGAAAGATGAATTTACATAGAGGTGGAGAACTGTATGATCAATTGCACCGCAATGCAATTAGCAGGTTGGGTTGTATAATGCAGCCGACCACACTGTTCTTCCTCTGAGGCAATAAGTGAGCTTTTGGCAGAGCTGTCATATTCACAGTTGAAAGCATTTAACAAAAAAAAGACTCCATCAAGTATCACGAGGACACTTCCAGAGCTCGTTATTCACAATGATGAAAACCTAGAACACGGCAATATCTGTGTACCGCGTAACAAGACACGGGGAAACATGAGCTGCAATCTGGCTGCAGTGCAGAAGAAAGTACTCTCTGATGTGTGCAAACTATCAGCCTCTAGAACACACTGGGAACAACACCCTGCAAATACTGATAGTTTCAAAAGGAAGCTCATCTACTAGCAGCTTTCTAGGGGCGACTCTGGTTAGCGTTAAACAGAAGGCACTCTGCCATCAACACCGTTTCTATGCTGACTCGGTAAAAATAACAACGTTTTTAACAAGCTTTTCCTTCTCCTCTTCCTCCTACCCAATTCAGAGTATTCCCAGATACACACCTCCTTCCTCAACATTGTTGTCTTGCCTTGGGGTGGTACATAGTAGTTTATCAGCCTTTAATGTAACCTTCTTAATTACCAGCCGTTTACTACTGAAATCACATTTAGCCAGTTAGAAATAACGTCTGTTTGATTTAGCATTCTTTTTTTCGTTTTTATTATTAATATTAGGAGGAGGATTGCATTAACTGTGTTGTAACTCTATTATGTTGTTCATTGTGACTTTGGAAAAAGGTGATAATAACTGAGGGGATAGGTGACACTCTAAAACTGGTTGTAATATCTTGCGTAAACTAACACATCTTAATGAGACATGAGTGGTGTTTTTCTTCACATTCAAAAATCATGAAAACTGTCACAGCGTCTACCATGAAATGTTAGCTGTGTCCAGTCATTGTTTAAAGGAAGAGCTTGTAACTTTGGACCCTTCATCATGTGGACAGTGCGAGCTAACCATCTGTTCAAAAACATGCAGTTCTAAATTGACCCTTCTCAAAGTCCCATCCTCGAACGCAGACTGGCCAATCGTAGCGTAGCATCGGCCAGCTCCGACCAGGTACCGACGACTATCTGGCTCTGCTCCATAGACCCTCGATGCAATCGTTCGTTGAAGCTAGTCATGGTTAAACGTTGTGTAACGGTGAGACTCGTTACCCGGAGAGGTTGGAAGCAGATATACGTCTCTAAAATGTTACGTTTTTTTTTGTTGGTCAAAAGATTTAATAAGACGTATTCAGGGAGTGCAGATAGTGACAGTGTGGGCTCCATGGTAGCGAGGAGAAATTGCTTAATTTCTTAAATAACCTTTGTGGGTAAGACTGCATCCTGGATATGTCGTCACTAAATACAACCACTACAACAGACAGCCTTTAGAAGCAAAGTGAAACCCAGATTAAATTTAAAACATGACTCCTGTGACACACTCCAGACGGAAGCTGGTCTGACATTAAAATGGCCTTCAAAGGTCTCCTAGCTCAGATGTGGGAGACTTAATTGCTTACAGGGGTTCTTTCTTTGTGTTGTAATGAAGCCTACTGCCAGGGCACACCTCAGGAAACGGCAGCGTCAATAAGGAGGGAGTCTCGACTGCTGTCACTATGACACAATTAGATGGAATAACACAGATAGTTTGGGGTACAATATGTGCTTGAATGCTGCTCATACATCCAACATTAAGAAACCGTATGAAATATATTCATACTTTATAACAATCACTGCTGTATCCTCTTCATATTTCCATGTGTAACATCATAATGATGAAGCTAAGTATACAGTAATAACAATTGTATTGTATTACTTTTGAGACTTTTGTTTGTGTATCAGAGATCCAAAACAGCCAGAACAATACTGACTGCAAAGGTGGAGACGGTTCAAACACTGATGATAACATTAGCGTAGCTTCCAGACACTGCTGCTAAGTTCCCTCAAGGACAACAGCAGAGAGACACAAGAATAAAGTTATTTTTAAGTTTTGATGCATCAATACACACACATAACCCATATACTTAACTGCTAATGTCATAATCTAATGGGGATCATTTTAATAGGCTCATTTTATTTTATGTGTACTGCATCAATGTCTTATTAAGAGTCAGTTCTTTCACTTTATATGTGTACTAATAAAGTTACAGGATAGGATAAAGCTGTCCCAGTTGTTTATTAATCAGAGGTAGGTATCATTTCAAGTATAATGTCCCATGGCAGTGAGTATTGGAGACTGCAAAGTACAAAAAGCTGGCATTTGTTTGACTTAAATAATATTTTGCTCAACCTTTATCTCAAGTGAGGTATCAATAAGGACTGTTTTGGTATGTGTACCCTGTTAGTAAAATAAAACATAATTTAGTTCATTGATATCTGCTCGGAAATACATAGATAAGATAATGGGACGAACAAATTAATTGAAGTATATAGTAAAAGTTAGAGTTGAGTCGAATATTATATAGAATATTTTCCAAATGAAATGATTCGAGGATATTCATTCAAGTTTCAGGTGTTTGCCAAAAGGTCTTTGAGGGAAAGCTGAGATGGTGTGTTTTCGATTTCAGTTCTTTTTGCTCGTTCATCCGACTCAAAAAATAGCATTGCCTCGGGGGCAAAGCTGTGTTTGCAGCCTGAATCGTTTCCAACCACCACAACAACTGCTCCATTTCAAAGAGAACTCTTGTTAACTGGAGAGACTGGTGGCTCCGAGAGGTAGACAGTTAGTCACTGGATGAGTGTCAAATCCCAGACTATTGTAATTAGAGTTCTTTTACTAGTTAGCACTGACAGGCTAATTCTTATTCGCTTTGAGCGAGGGCTCGATGGGGCTTTTGTACACAAGTTCCCAGGCAACAAGCGAGACACAGTGATTCTCTCACCACACTGTCATTGGGTCATTAAATCTACAACGGGGCTGGTCAGCAAAGATTTCCCCCAACTCTACACAGCAGGAAGAGTTCCTGACATTGCTTGTGAGAGAAACGCATGAAAATTGAGAAAATGATACACCTGAGCCGTGTAAGCCTGACAAGAAGCTGCCCGGTAAGACGGGAGCTATGAGTGTTAACCCTTGGACGGAGGATATGTTAGTGTAGCTCGTCTTCAATTAAACACAGAACCCTCGGGCTATTTTGTAAATGTCAGATCAATTCCATATACTGGCCTCCAGCCACTCCCCCTTTGCTCATCACTGTGTGATCGAACTGCTGCTGAGAGCAAAGTTAGAAAGCGGTTGGAAAAGAAGCTGATTTTTCTTGGTTTTATGGTGGAATCAGAAGAAAATACAGCACTATTCTATGAGCACTGTCCAATAGTTTGAGAATAGCAGGTCAAAACCTTTGTTAAAATGGTTTCTGACAAAGTGCATACAGCGATACATCTACAGGCTTCACAGGGATGTATAAAGATAATTGTGATAAAAAGACAAGTGTACTTTTATAGCCAAAGATCTGCTTTGATTCTGTTGTATTTGCAGGATAATAAATAAATCCTGAATTCGTACATATATTGGTCACCATAGTTAAAACAAAATAAAAATAAAAAATAAAATTGGCAAATGATAGTTATCACATTGTTATCTGATGTCAATATCATCTTACTGAATTCAGTATGATTCGCACTCTTCTCTCCATAGTGGGATCAGTTGGTATCAGCCATATACAGTAATAACATAATTACAGTGTCAGTATTTAGAACTGCCTGTGGACCAAAGGAAGTCTACATTTCTGATTAAATAAACCACGAAGGGTGAAGTACAGAGGTAGTATACAACGCCAACATTATTACAATGCTGAACGACACGACAACCATTGGAATTCAGTCACAGAGAGGTTTAAAATAGACTTCGAGTGGGATTATTAGAAAT
This sequence comes from Leptoclinus maculatus, assembly GCA_032191485.1. Classification (NCBI taxonomy): domain Eukaryota; kingdom Metazoa; phylum Chordata; class Actinopteri; order Perciformes; family Stichaeidae; genus Leptoclinus; species Leptoclinus maculatus. Next base: position 23,667,414 of record JAVDOI010000002.1, read on the forward strand.
TATTTTGTAATTACTTGGCTGGACTGCTGACTACAGGTAGCACTGGGCAAGGGGTTTTCAAAGCATGATTTCTCATTTATCTCATCAATAAAACATAATAGAGTGCAATGTTTGGAAATGTTTCTGCCTATTTTAGTAGCGCAGCTGCTTTTTTCACACAGAGCGTGAGACAAAGACACAAAAGCAAGAGAGAGAGAGACACAGAGACAGAGACAGCCAGTCAGAGTGAGGGGCACCTCAGAGATCTGAGGACCTGAGCAGGTGTTGAACAAAGACATGGAACACAGAGTGAAAAGCCACGGGGGCATGAAAGATGTGGAACGAAAGGCAACAGGTAGTGGCCTCTGTTGTACTGCGGACACAGGGACTGCAGCAGGATGGAACAAAAACTCAGTGGGTGAAGTACATCAAAAACTGTCCTGAATAAAACAGCACTGATAACGCATAGTCAATGATTTCAAAACTTCATTTGTTTTGCAGGTTTTCCCACATTCTATACCTGGAAAATATAAAACTTAGTGTCCTTCCTATTTGAGCCCCTCAAGTCCGGTTTTTACCCACTCCACTGAAGTTCTGAAAGTTTTCAATGATGTCCTCATTTCTGTTGACAACCCTTAACATCCTCATCTTCATCGACCACTGCAGCCTTCATCCTGCTCTCCAGACTTGAAGGCCTCTGTACCAAAGGCACTGCCCTCAGCTGGCTCATGTCCTACTTAACCAACAGATCAAACTTTATCTCCTTACGCAACCACTCCTCCGTCACATCCACAGTCACACAAGGTGTACCCCAAGGTTCCGTACTCGGCCCTCTTCAACATCCAAATCGTCCTTCTCGGTCAGATTATCCACCATTTCAGACTGGACTTCTACTGCTATGCTGACGACACCCTGATATACCTCAGCACTCTCCCACATCGACTCCTGTCTGTCTGCAAAGAAAGTCTGGATGCAAGAACATTTTCTAAAACGCAACAGTTACAAAACTGAAAGAAGACCTCATACTCCCCATTGACTGTCTCCCTTTCCTCCCAGGCACGCAACCATGTTGTGATCCTTGACCTCACCCTCTCCCTAAACCCCCATATCCACCAAATTGTCAAATCCTCCTTCTATCACCTTTTGCAATATTGTCAAGAACCGGCCGTCTCTCACACAAACCAGTGCTGAAATAGTGATCAACGCCTCCGTTTGCCTCTATTACTGCAAATCACCAGCGCTAGCTCCATCAACAGACTCCAACTGGTCCAGAATGGATCCAAAGCTTCCAACCCACACCAAATCCTGGCACCAGATCACCCCAGTCTATACAAATTTGATGACTTATTTATCATTAATGTACTGACAGAACTTCCTGTTTGTTTAGTAATTAAAAGCTGAGATGAGAAATGTTAAGACAAAGTAGGATTGAAAGGTAAGGTTCAGTCATTCGATAGGGGTACTAACCTTTGGTGCTGGCAGTCTTAGAGGTGAGCTCCAGAGTCTCGATGTCCTCAGATCCAATGTTCTCCAGGGTAATGGTCAGCTGCTGGGTCTCTCCGTTAAAAAGCTGGACGGACACAGTGCTGGACAGTTCCTCTTTGGGCGTTGGCTGAGACGTGTGGGCTGACCTGTTTAGGGTTTGTGGAGGAGGGAGAACTTTTCAGCGATGATTCAAAGTAAAATGTGCTCATTGCCTTGAGGGTTCAATATGAATTGAGAAAATAACTCAAGAGATATAAGGCCTGTAACGGCCAAGGCAAGTTTGATGTGGCTTGATACGATGCAAACAGTTCCATTACACTTCTATCATGATTTGCAGAACAATTCTTAAGGCATAAATCAAGTATAGATGAGTGAAGACTGAGCCTGCTTTACATGCTCTCTCCGACATTTTAATGAAAATGATAAGTGCTTCTTGGAATCTCATTTGCTGGAGCGTTATTTGTTGATGGCTTTTTTTTTCACGCAGCGGGGAGTCTTGGTGACTGATTTGTGGGTTTTTGCCATTACACCTCATTTGGGTGGTAGTTCAAATATTTAACATGCACGTGACAATTTATGGATAACCAAATCACATCGGAGATAGATGAAAAAATGTCCCGTACCAATGGCACACAAGCTTCGTTTATGAAGAATGAATCGGTGAATTGTGCACGGCATTGATGAAAGACTCTGCACACACTGGGTGAACGATAACATGTCTGTTTATACAGTGTACAGCATATAGACCCCTGGCACAATGATTGAATAGTCATTTCAATAAGTACATCCACACTGATTCACATCAAGCAGAGAACTGCTCATCCACTTTTCAAAAAATTTATTTGTGGCTGAATTTCAGTCAGTGACAAAGTATTTGAATCAGCTGTCAAAAGCAAAACGCCTGCAGCTGATGCTTCACGTTTCAAAGAGCTGTTGGCATTCGTTATGATACTGGAGCACCACGGGACGTACCAGATTATGAAATATCAATGCAGGTGTTTTTCCTGCTTTAGCGCACCTCATTACACACGCACATGTGCACAACTTTAAATGCAACAAAAGCTCTGCCTGAGGCTAGAATTACAACGCCAGTCATCACCGACTGCTAAAGTGTTCCCGAGCAGTAGGGACAGAAGGGTCGACACAAAAATGACCCCGCAAAATGTTACTGACATTTCAAATGCATTTTGGAAGTTATAATACGCTTACATTACGGTCGACCTGTGCTCTTTATAAATGTTAGAAATAATTAAACCTAATATTTTAACACTGATGTTAGTAAAAAAAACTGTAAGAAAGCAGCTTTGTGCTGGAGGGAAAAAAAGATATTGGAAAAGTCAATGAGGCACCTCTTCAACTGAGGTCAGAGCTGAAGGTCCACTTGTGGACCCAGTGAGAGCACCTGAGGGACCGCATGACGCATCGCATTTGTATTCTATTTGCTGCGTGTGTCTGAAGCGGTGCTCTTCCAACGCTGGAGAATAAAACGATTTTCCACATCAAAAGCTGCTGGAGTGCTGTACTTACAGACGTGACCTAAATAGTGGATTTTTCAGCAGCTCCGCTTGTCAGAATGATTTAAAAACACTCTAACAGCGCGCTTTACTCGTAGTAATTTAACCCGTGCTTTTCCTCTCTCATGCTTCCTACTTTTACCCCACGGAAAGTGTCATTTCACCCGACAGGATGTACATGAAAACAACCTGCAGACATTTCTGACATAGTCATGCAGCCACGGTTTGGTTCGTCATGTATTTTAAGAGCCTGGGCAGTGTTTGAGCTGAATGTGCAATATGTACTTGTTAGTCATCATTTAAACTCTAATTATGTGCAGAACAGTGACGATAACTATTATAAGCATTCATTACCACTTCAAGTCACAGACACTTCTAAATCAGAAGTGTTTTTAACACTTTCACTCTGAATATATCATCACTTGTTGTCACTGGCAATGCATTTGTTCACAAAACACACGTGGTTGCATTTTATTTAAAAGTGCTTTTTATATTTCAACTTGACTCCGAGTATCAAATAGTACTTTAAGAGACTATTTTAAGTTAATCTTAGAGTTGGGGTTAATGTTAGAAAGAGTGCAAGGATAGGATCTGGTTTATGAATAAAGGAGGTTTGGGTCCAGAAACCTGGTCCTGACCCGAGTATTACAAGGTCCAGTGTGTAGGATCTAGTGGCATCTAGCAGAGAGGTTCTAGACTGCAACCAACCGAACACTCCTCCTATAGTTTTTTAATTGAACTAACTTCAATCATTTAGTAAATGAGGGTTTAAAGTATGTTGATTATCCTTCTTCCGTTTCTTTTTCTGTGTGAAAACAGGTGAAATCGACCAGTGACACTGCTGATCATTTATCTTTTGTTAATGTTATGAAGTATCAACGCTATCCAAACCTGTGAGCAGTAGGACAGTGACACCTTTTTTCATTGTTTTGGCTCAGCACTCCGGCACAATGGATGTGAAATGAAACAATAACTGTGGAGGTTAAAGTGCTGACGTTGAGCCATAACGGGGTCTGAGGGTGTTCACATCAATCGTCGGCTGGACGGTGCAGGACTCGTTGCCCTTTCATATTTTTTTACGGCCAAACAGTGCAATGTTCTTGTCTGCACAGTCAGTCACCTGACCGCAACTCAATCGAGCCCGTGTTTCACTTACTGAAGACCAGAATGAGGCCAAAAGGTCCCAACAGGAGCAAGTGACTGCAAAGGTTTTGCAATGAAAAACTCAATTCAGTATTTCTATTTAAAGCGACTGTCCGCCCTAAAATAAAAAACACATGTTCCTCTTACCTGTAGTGCTATTTGTCAATCTAGATTGATCTTTGGAATATAACAGAACTATATGGCACTCGACCAACAAAATACATTTTAAAAACTCAACAGCCGTGACCCGGTCACTCAAGATAATCCACAGACTTTGTTTCATGTAGGAACTATTTTCTTTCAATCAACATCCGCCATTATATTTGAGGGAAGGCAGACATCTCTACAGCTGATATCTCCTAAAAATAGGCAACTCACGCCAAAACAATCAAGATTGACAAATAACAGGTAAGAAGAAAATATTATGTTTTTATTTAGGGGTGAACTGTCCCTTTAAGTTTGACTTGGTCAAGTTATAAATGTTGGTGCCATTAAATCACTTTATCTGATGTGGATGTACACAGCCTCACATTAAAGCTGTGTGTCAAAACTTTCATTGATTGATTGAACTTACCAGAGATGTGCTCATATGTTTGTTATATAGTAATTGACTAAAGGAATCATAACCATGAAGATGCACAGATTCAGAGAGTTCCTGACCGTGGTAGTGATGTGCTGAGCTGGAGACGAGGTAGAGCGGGAATGACCTCCACCAAAGAGCCACTGGTCTTCACATTAGACAGGCCCTCCAACAGGCAATCACTGGTCACCCCAAACACCGACGTGTGGTAACCTGGGTTCAAATGCAGGTTAAAGAAATGTTTAGCGTGACTGGATGATGTCCTGAAGAACAGAGAAGCCTAACGTTTCTGACACAGCAGTACAAGCAACTAAAGTGTCTTTCTTTATGTGCAACATCTGAGCAATGGAAGAGCTTTTCAGCTGGACTCACCATTGACGGTGATGTTGCCGGCTGTACGCGGGACGCCAACCAGAGTGACGGGGTACAGGCCAGACTCCGCAGGCAGGGACAGCGCAGCAGGCAGGGATTCAAACTCCACTCCGGACGTCAGCAAACCCTGAACACAAGATCAGATAGAAGGATTGTATTAAATAATGGTTGTAATAAATGCCATAAAAAAAAAAATGTATTGCAGTTTTAACATTTTGCATTTTTTTTTTATCTTTTTAAAAAAGATCAGCTGATTTACAGACGTCTCTTTCCCAATCTGAGCATCAGTCAACGGGAAAAGGTCTTTTTGGGCCCATTACTTGACAGACACCCACCCAAGACTTCATTCACATCAAACCAGGTGTTACGGCAACAACGCCATTCCTCCCATTTATTTAAAATCTGCGTAGTGTGTTTAAGCTGCGGCGGTGGGGACGCAGAAGATGCCGACAACAATGCAGCGGCCTGCGGCAAAAAGTCGAAACAGAATCAACTTTTGGAGAAACACAACCCAACGTCAGGGTGCATGAGGGATGGGAATCACAGAGTAACTGGTCAAATAATACAATGTGAATGGTACTAGATGACGAAATTGAATGTATCCTCTAGGGTTCGGAATATCTGTAGCAACATTCACAGCAATAAATCCAGTTGTTGAGATATTTCAGTGGTGGCCCAACCATGTGACCTACCGACATTGCCTTTCCCTAGAGCCACGCTGGTGGCGTTGCACCAGTTAGAGCAATCACTGCAGAGTCCTGTGTGAACTCTCGGCTCCAATCTTAGCCACAACAACGGTCTCTTCTACTGTAGTTTTCTCCCTCAACGCGTACGTGTTAATTGCCCAGAGCCATTAATTTCTCCGATACCTGGAAGGCGTAAAAGAAACTTAACTTGTGCCGTTCTTTCACATGGAAATGTTATCCGATAACGCACGTGAAACTAGCTGACTCGGCGGTCCGAGAATAGTGCGGCGGTTCTTACGGGCTGTGACTTCAAATGCAGGCTCTCAATAGACTATGATTAAAAAGTTTTACTCATGAATACAATTGAAAGACGGTGTATAGTTGTTAAATTGGTTGGCAGAGAGAAAAACAGGCCACGTCACCTCAGCATCATTTGTAGTCAGAAAAGCCCTCCATGTGGCTTTACAGTCGTCTTTGAATGTGCACTCATTGCCCCCCCCCCCCCCCCGCTTCAGAACGACTTTATATTTACATTCTCAGTACACACTGCCTGGTTGCATGAGGCAGACTGAGGTGACGTAATGACTGCATCAATCCCCAACAAGCAGACACTACCTCACTAGAGGGAAGGCTGCCGGGGAGCTGTGCCTCAGGTGCTTACGGCTGTGATTTAAACTCTCCCTGCGTTCCCTTCAGGACATTATTTGCCTTTATTGGGTAGCAGAAGTAGCCATATTGACCTATTGGAAAAAAATCATTTGCATTCAGCCTCGGAAAGGTTAATTATCCCGTTTCACTAACGGTAACGATAGGAGCGCGTGCATCGTATCGTTGACTCCACTGTACAACACTGACAGTGTGCAGTTAACCTTTAACTAATGCCAGGATAATGTTATGATTATTGTTTATAAGAAGACAGATTCCCAAAACAGGAATTTCTCTTCGTATTAATTTGGTTCAAAATCAAATTTCTTGCAGTTCCTCAATCATACAATATGAAGATAAATAGTATTTTCTTGCTTTATATCTTTACTGCAAAGAACTCAGCTGACCTAAGTTTAGTAAACGAGAGACAAAACTAAAAGCATGATTTGTCATTTTTGAGAAAAAGCTAATATATATTCCACATTTGTTTTCGTGGGGAGACAGAAGTATTGGACGGTGACCCCTCTGAAAATGAAAGGGTGGGGGTGGGGATTGTGATAAAAACTTAAATAGAAAATCAATAAAGCACAAAACAAAGCTGGGTATTAGTGCTGAAGTTGAGTGGTGACTGAGGAGGAGGACCCGTCCTGCCAAACTACAGGGTCACCTTGCTGACGGAAGATGGAAAAGTGACCGTGTGTGTGTGTGTGTGTGTGTGAGTGCTGCTTCATGTACAGCGGATAGACGGCAGTCACTCTGTCTGGGGTACAGAGGTGCTCTTGGCAGCTTGCGTCACCCCGTCTGTCTCCACCTGCGTGACTCTACAACACCACCCCGAGCGCCAACCTCCATCTGTGACCTGATCAATTCACCCGTGGGTGGGAGGGGGGGTCACCGTTTGACCTCGTCCGATCGAAGGTTCCACCTCACAGTGACCCTCTCGCTCATGCACTGTGGGAAGTAACGCACTGAACTTCAGGTTGCACTGCGTTCGAGTGGATGTGCCAAGAAGGTTCCGGTGGCTTTATGAATTTTTGGCCGGATAGTGAATTCTCATTAAGAGTCCTTCTCTTGCTGAGCCGGCTGACTTCCTGCCGACTTCCTCAAAATACATGAAGCCCATGGAAACAAGACATGGCTCTTCGAAACATTGTTAATGCTAATTTTGATAATAATAATAAGTGTTTTTATGTCTTTTGTAATGTGGGGGAGTCACATGACCTGCACTTCAGACTGAGGCCACTACTCCAAAAACCCTGTACTGCCATAATCAATAAAAAAGGAAATGTTGATTGATTTTTTTTTAATAATAGCTTTTTCTATAAATCAGAAACAATAATGAAGATTTATTCCTAATTGCAAACCCATGATCTCATTTCCAGAGGCCTCTCCCCAGACAAAACTCATATTTGTGCATTTATTGTTTTCCGTTATTTGTTTGTGGTTATTTCCCTTTTTTCACAACATTTGATGTCTATACGTACTTTTCTCTGCCATTTATGTTTGATGAATCTTGTTTTTTAATACTCTGAATACTGTGCGTTGCTGCATTTGCAATTATTTCAAGCAACAAATCCTCACATTTCAGAGGCCGGCAATAGCAAATGTTGATAAATTACTAAAATGCTTAACATGCATCAAACTTGTTGGAATCAACAATTTAAGGAATTTAAGGAACCTAAATACACTGAAAAATGTATACAGGAAAAAAAACACTGCACCAAAAATGATGATATTTAAATCTCCCCCTAAATTTCTTCCCAGTATCTTGAGTCCTGCTTTTTTACATTTTACTATTTTAAATTGTAACGGTCAACTACTGTATATTTGAAGGGATGAATCCACACAAGCTAATTAACATAAATAAATGCACAGAGACAATCGGTCGGTGACATTTCAAAAACACATTCCAGATGTTCCAAACTGGAGTTCTGTAACAGCATGTGTGCTGTTATCCGACCATGCAGGGGCGGTTGAAATCAACAAGCGAGACCTGTCCAAGTCTATTTGGCATCAACTCCGAGACAGCCGCCACAATTAAGAGGCCACTGTCTCCGTTCACACTCTGCCACGAAACTTTCACGGCAATTTGTTCTTGACTTTCCAAATAATTAAAGGCAACATCCCTTTTGACAGGTAGTAACCGGCGTGAGATCCTGTGTGTGTGCGCCGCTGCTATCTGAGAGGAGGCCTTTTCCTGCTGGCCTTTTAGTGAGCCTGCTGATTGCTTTGCATTTCCACTGACGTCCCACATCGCTGCATTCATGAACAGACACAGCAGAGAGCAGCAAGAAAAGCATTGCGTTTGATCATCTTCTGCACCCTTGATCTTGATAAAGTGGCTCAACCGGTGTGTGTTTGAGAAGAAGGTGTGACAAAGTCCACGAATTAGAAATAGAAGTGTACGTCTGCACTGCAGCTGAAGGAAATGGTCTGATCTTAAAAAGTGAATTCACCAAGAAGCTTTTAAACAATACAATTAGATTGAACTGCCTGATGTCTGATGGCTCTTTTCAAAGAGAAAGGAGAGCGAATGGCATTATGCTCTGGCAGGATGGTGTGTGAAACCATTAAAGGAATAGCACTACAGGGGGTGTGCCTCTCCCGACTGATGTTTTCTTATTGTCAGGAGCTAGAAGAGTTTGTTCTCACCATCGTGTACAATCATTACGGTATTAAACTGTCAAAAAAGCTTTTAAGGGACCTTAATTAGGCAATAAAAGACGAGCACAGAGCATTATCACTTGCCTTGTTGCAATTCTAAGGTGTGTGCAGACTGTTTGTATTATTACCGCAAGGTCAGCAACCTCCTGTTTTCACAAAGCTGTGGTTAGATATTCACATATTGTGACTTCAGCAAATATTGAAATTCTCCTTCAAAGCAAGGTATTGCAGTATATTTAAAGTGTAGGTGTAATAAATGTCACTGACCATGTTCTCCACACGAAGTTCGTAAGGCATGGGGTTGTAGACCATGAGCTGGACTTCACAAACATCTCCTTGAACCCACTGGAAGTCTAGTAAGAAGAAGAAGAGACAAGAATACATTCAAATAAGACGTCGATGGTTTAAAACATACTCGTAATTAATCAGCTGAGGAAAATACACCATTCGTCTACATTGCTACCACAGATCAAAGGCAACAGTCCTAGATGATGTCATTCTTTTGTCTTTCAAAATAACATTTTTCCTGATTAATTTAGAACCAAACTGAATAATCAGTGGATGCTCATCCAGTTTATATTAGGCTTCGGTAAAGCTGCACCTTCTTAAAAGCAATCATGTGACATCTTGGGAAATACGCTCATTTGCTTCCGAGCCGCTACTTGGATGTGAAGATCGATACCACCCTCATATTCTGTGTTCAATAGAAAGCTACAGCCACCGGCCAGTTAGCTTAGCTTAGCATAAAGACCGGAAGCAGGGAAGAGCAACAAACCAAGCTCTGTTTAATGTTTTGAACCCCTACATTTTACTAAGAGTATATATCTTGTTCATTTCATCAAATGCAAACCGAAATGTAAAATTAACAATTTCAGGTTTCTTATGTGCAAAACTAAGCTAATAACCAGCCGACTCCAGCTTCATGATTAGCATACAGACATGAGACATAACAGCAGTATCTATTGTTCCCCGGTAGACTCTCAGCGAGAAAGCCATTAAGCGTATTTCCCAAATGTCCAACTGGAAACTCAAAAGACTGTAAACAGCGATAAAGAGCTGGTCTCTGTCCAAAAGTAACAAAATCCACCTACCAGACCCTTATAATGCTCAGTGTTGAACATGTTTGATCTCCTTTGTTTAATCCAGAGGGCTGTGTGGGAGACCATCTATTCTTTCTAATAATTATTTTAGGGCATTTTACGACTTGAATAAGTGACATTGCGGTTCATGGTCAGCGTCCTAATCCCTACGCCATAGGGGCGTTCTACAGCGGACTATTTCTTGGCCCAGAGCAGGAACTTCCTGGAGTCCTGCCGTCGCGGTCCGACAACCAGCTGAGACTCCAGGAGGTTACCGTGCACTGCCAAGAAAGAGTCTGGCACAAAACTCCACATGGAACCACAACCTGTCGTTTCAACACTTTCGTACGGATTGTACACTGCACAGTAGTTTATGATACTACACTATAGTTACCATGTCACAATCTCCTTATGGAACGTGTGCTACCGGCGCCAACATACCGATGACGTTGCAATACAGTCCAACAAAAGTTGAGCCAAGATGTTGGCTTATTCAGCTTTCTGAGAAGAGTGGAGGCCTCTATAGCAGCATATTAACGCCCATTCAGTCATCACATATGGGTGTATAGTACCGATGTACTCGTACGTTGGGCCATGTAGTTGTAGATTGTATAAGGTCCAAACAACCTTTGAGAAAAAATGGATTTTAGAAAAAGCTTTTAGAAAGAAAGGGAGATCATAGCCCTGCACTGCAGTGTCCATCATTCCTGAATGAGATGTTGATAGGGTCCGTTAGATTGAGAAGCTATACTTCGGTCCCACTGTAGCTAAACCCATCTCCATTTTGAGATGTAATATATTCTATGGTTCAACTGGAGAGTCCATTGTTGTATATAGACTTGCAAAAGAGGGCCTGGAAATCCTACCTCGACCCCTGGGAGGAAGAGAGATTTCTGGAGGGCGAACTCAAGCCATGCACCGTGGGAAATTAAGTCAGTCAAAAGAAAGATATCTACGATATGAATGTCTGGAAACCCCCAGATAAATAACCTCAGGTCTGGCTCACAGGCATGCTCTCATAGTCAGCCAATTAGGTGTGAAATACACCTCAGAAAATAGAAAACAAAGTGGATCGAGTCCATCTTATTTGTCTTGCCTCAGCCGTAACTCCTCAAGTGGCCATTGACATTCTGCAGAGATCTCCAAAGGCTTCGGCGCTTTCAAACTTCATTCGAACAAAGGCAATAGTGAATGTTTTGACCCAATACATGGCTGCTTTTATAAAGAAGGTGCAATGTGTAAGATTTGAACACATAATGCAAACTAATAGGGGGCCAGCATTTCACCTCTACTACTGAGCACATACAATCTAAATGTAGGCATCAGTTGTTAAATAAAGCAAACTAGTAATGTAATCGCACGGCAAGAGTGCGCAATCCTTAACCAAACTGCTGAAACGCTAAGAAACGGTCAAAATAAAAACTGCTATCTTACAATCTTAACGCGTCGCGTGAGCCTATAGTTTACGTTCATCATCTGTGTGTTTAATGTGCCACTAACTGGGAGCTACATGGTCTGTGAACGTTGTGATAGTCTGCTGGTTGGATTAAATCCAAAGTGGCAGAAACGGGAAAACGCCTCCGTTTGATCCTTCTCGCCACCAGAAGACTACTTTGCCAGGAGGAGAGTGGGTTGCTCTTGGAATTGGACATTCAGTTGGCAGCTGTGTAGCAATTAGCTTTCAGCTAACGCAAACCCCAGCCTCGGAAGCCACAGTGGGCCTAACCTGTGGGACAGCAGCAAGTTTGTTGATCCGTTGAGGAGTCAAGGCCGTCACCCTCAGGCATCAGAACCCCGGATCAGACCCCCGGATCAGAACCCCGGGCGCTGGGGTTCACGCTGGCTGAATTCAAGCTAACTTCGAGCTGCCACCTGCGCTCCTCTCTGCAAAGTCTTCTTGTAGCGGGAAGGACGGAACGAAAATACAAGTTGCTTTCTCGCTTCTGCCATTTTGGATTTACTCCAATGAACGTACACGGACCCTGTACCTTCAACGTGACCCACAAGCTCTACTTCTTTTCTAACTCTGGCCAAACACATTGCACCTTTGTCAAAGTGTCTCTCGTGTGCTGTGAACATCATCTTGTATTGATCAGAGAAAGAACTGAAGAGGTTTACTTGTGTTACTGCTCAATCCTTCACACTGAATAATACATACGCACTACGACCGTCATACATGACAAATGAAGCGAACACAAAGCAGGAGGGAATGCATTCGTACGTAACTAAAGCCGAGCTTTCAAGTTTCAAATTACGAATAATTAGCACCTCAGACGCAGGCTAGGGAACATTTGGTTAATACTGTGAATATAATTAGTTTGTCTAAGAAAATTTTGAGACACAGTGTCGAAACCCGGTCTCGTGTTTTAAAGTCCTGTGTTTGTTGGACCCACGCACCTCCCCCCATGCAGCAACCTACATGGCCAGATATGTTTTCACTGACCCTCTTGCCGACCATGGCTGTATTAAGAGTTAGATACCGCTATACTAGACTCCAAGAGGGTTTCTCGCTCTCTGGTTTTCTTCCACATTGTGCGGCCCACTGGACATGCCTATTCAAAATTAAAATCCTCATGATTTAAAAACTCAGAGAGTAATAACTCGTCTTTTTTGACGTTGGAGGTGTCCTGTCTACAGTTGTATAGAGGTGTCTTCCATAATGGTGGTCAAAATAACACTGCTACCTTCTACTCTCCACATGCAACCTCAGACTATATTGTGGAAACGCTAACTTGGGGGGGCTGTACAATCTGTGTACGTTTTGCTAGTTTGTTTAGCGGACTGCCCCAACTCCCTGCTAGATCAGCAAACATTCTGTTGCACCATCACTGGTCACAGGTCGAACTAGAATTCTGGCCACATGTCTCTTGCATCTTTAAAGCTTCAACTCGGCGATGTATTGTATTATTTCAAATCCAATGTGACAAAAAAAGGAAAATGTGTCCACATCCAAACACTTACTGACCTCACTGTGTCCCTGCTAGATGAAGCAAAGTTCACCTCCCTCTACGCCCGTATAGCACCGTAATAAATAGCCCACATCAGAGTGAATGGATAGCCGTGGACTACACAGTTCTTTAAAACGTGTCTCAGAGCAATTACAGGGAAAACAATCTCCCGTTAGAGGACCCCCATTTTATGGCTCAACATCCACCTGATTGATAGCATGTGATTTAAAGAGCGCACACACACACACACACACACACACACACACACTCTCAGTGTCCACACAAAGAATACGAGACTTTGGTTGACCATCAGTAAAATGATTGAGTGGGAAGTGACTCTACATCTGTAAATGTTTACAGCTGTAACATATCAGAGCATAATGAAGTCATATAGAATATCTCTATAGTGAGCATTTCACTGGTGACAGTAGACACTAGACCCAGGTTATTAAAAAATGTCTTTTTCAGGCTGAAAATTCCCCGCTGTGTTAAGGACACTAAAAAGGTCAGCTGTCTGTGAAGGCAGAAATAATACTGTACTGAGTTCTGTATGAGAGGACATGCCGACCCGTGGCCATAGTGTGCACATTCACAGCTAACCCATCATTCAAACACCTTTCTTTCTGGGAGATATACCTTGAAGGAGTTAAGAGAGAATCTTAACTTCAATAGCTGGCAATTAGCTGCCCGGAGGCAGGCGGACAAAGAGGGAAAGGCACGTTTGAATTAATGTCCAAGGCCTCGCAACACCACACTAGAGAAATACCAACGCTCAAGGTTATGGATATTAGCCGTTTTTTATGTTTGTATATGTTGAGTGATTGTAAGGCAGTTAAACAGAACAGACAGATATTCAGGCTTGTAATGCATATTTCCAGCTTCCCGTGGACTATATTATTGTTTCAGAAGCTTCAAAAGAAAAATATTGTGATTCGTGAAAATTTGCAAATAAGAGCCAGTATTCAAATAATGTCCGAGTGTCAAGTAATAGCTCCTGAAGAGCACCACTTTAATTATTGTGTTTACCAGAGATGTTTTCATAAGTTTCATGGAAATAAGTCATTCAGCATGAAAAATAAATACATGTACGACTTAAGGAAAAGAAAATTAGAAAATCGACCACAAACAGCTATTAGTCAACTAATCAACTAAGAGTGGACAGCCCTAATCAAACTAATTACTTTATTCTACACGTCTCATTTAATGTTTCACCAAAAATAAACCATTTGCACTGAGCAGATCCTGAAAAGAAATGCTGCTCAGCGCAACTGGGAAGCCATGACTGGCTGACTTTTTTGAGTACAGCCATGATTGTGACGTTTTCATAGTTGCAGGAATTATATATATATATATATATATATAGAGCAGTGAAAAACGAGACCAGAGTGTTAAATGTGACAGGATCACAGGTAGAGCTTCACGGCATGAGGAACATCTGCTACGTGCAGTAACGATATGACTTGTAAATATACAAACATTGAAGTGTGCATGTGACCGATACATTTTGTATGGCAGCGTCGGTTGTCTTTGGATTCAGAACCAGATGAGTTTACTCAAAGAAAATAGCTTGCTCTTTGCTTCGAGGCACACGTAAATATTCACTATCCGTGTAAAACGTCACTGAATGACGCTTGATGTGGGGCGGTGCAGTAGAGCAGCGTCTCTCCAACTAAATCTGAGTCTAAATCAAACAGTTGGCTATTAACAGGGCGGTTATTTACCCAACGATACCTGGGGATTCAATCCAATATGTATAGTCTATAGATGTACAGATAAGCAATATCCGGTCCCTGTGTTGGGTCACTGATCCACTTAAGACTGGAGGGGGATGATGGGGATCAATCGTAATTTATTAAGGCTGATCTGGGGCTCAAAGACTCGCCCATAAACGTCCGAGTCAGTAGATAAAGACACCGCCACACACTTCGACTGGATCACAAGTGATATTGTACAAGTCTATACATCGTTTGTTTTGTAATACCGTCCAGAAAAATAGGGTCATCCATCCAGAAGTCAGTGTAAACTGTCAGAAATTCTTATTATAGTGGTTATTTGCATTAAAAGAAACTTGGCATTGGTCATTTTAATTATGTATTATAAGGTACTCCTCCAGGTACTCCTCCAGGTACTCCTCCAGGTACTCCTCCAGGTACTCCTCCAGGTACGTGGTAGGGGCTACACGTCAACATACGCTTGTTTCATGCATAGTGTCTTTTCAAAATAAACTTCCATCTTCATAAGGTTAGGTTTAGGGAACAAAACCACTTACGGTTAGGAACACTTAATGATAGACATTAACTTGACTGAGGGAGAACCGACATCACACGTAACAAAATAAGTCAAAGTTGACTTTTATCACACGGCTGTTTCTCGTGAGAGACCAGGGTTTATTGATCGGTGCATGCAAGTTACCACACACCTGAAAACAGACTCTGATGTGTAAAATCGGTGGAATTGACTGACTGGCAGCGTAGACTGTGCTTTCCATTAGCTAATGGCTCTGCAACACTGGGCCTTCATCTGTTCTTGATGAAGAAGCTCTGAATGAGGGACAGTGCTGCCAAAAGTATCTTCACGCAGAAGTGCTCCTGCTTTTGGCCTCCTTTCAAGCTACACAACTACTTTCAAGTTATGCTGTCCACCAGGAAACATTAGGCTGCTCTCTGCCTTCTGTTTAGGAACGCCCAGGACGTATATGCGTGAATGCAATCTGGATGAAAGGGGTCAGCAATATCTTACAACTGACAACACGCTTACCAACAGACCGCACTGTCGCTGGATGATGAATCAAAAGCTCCCACTTCAAAAAAGGAGCCACAAAAACCTGGCTTTGATGTTTGACTGCAGCAAAGAAGATTCTAGATCAGTGCTGTGGACCTCCACATGATTCACCACTGAGACACCGGTTACTCTTTCACACCAAGCACTCAAGTATTCAGACCCCTTCACACATTTCTGACTCAATACCCCGTTATGACAAAGCCAAAATAGGATTTCAGATTTTTTTTTTTGTACAAATGTATTAATATGAAGATATAATGATATACTGACCTTTGGTCAACTAAAAGATTACAAATTATTACAACTTATTTAAAGTTTAAAGTCAGGGTATCACTTTATATGAAGCCTATGTTTATAATGCATTATATACATTATTATAATGAGTTACAGGCTGCTTATAGAACTGTATAATTACTATTATAAGCACTCATAAGTATCCATAATGCTTTATAACAATCATGACGGATTAAAAATAGTTTTATAATTACCTATCAGTCCAAGTATCATAATACTTTATAACTGCTGGTCACTAACTGACTTCTTTGTAAGGATCATATTGTATTATTACAATTATGAGGTATTATGATACTTGACCGTATAAGTCATAATAAGATGCTTAATAGTGTGTTGTGATTGTTATAAAGCAATATGAATACGTAAGAGTGCTTATCACTTTACTCATACAGTGCTATAAGCAGATTATAACATATTAGAAGTGTGTTTATTGTGAGTACAGCGCAGCAGGTGGAGATGATCTTACCGATCTTCTTACAGCGCTCCTCTCCTCTGTTGTGCATGATGATTGGAGAGTAGATGAAGGGGCTGGCGGTGGACATGTTCTGTCCCAGCAGGCCTTTCACTTTGTGAGGACGCAGACTGACGGGCAAGTTGAGGAGCTTCACTGATCTAGTTTGGGCATCACAGGAGGAAACAAATAAAAGCACAACAATGACACGAGTTAGTCTCATTTCCCCCACACGGATGATTAAAGGACCATTTCACAGCAAAGACGATCGTCTCACCCTCATGTCAAGACAGGAACTGGTGACTTTTTGTTGTGCACTTTGCACGGTAAGTTAGTTGTTGCATCTTTAGAGTTACAACAGTTTATAAAGTATAATCCACGTGTATAAATAAATATCACAGTAAACTGCAAGAGGTTTACAACACTGTTAACAAGGTCAGCAAACCAATAAAAGCAGAGGAAAAGACACTTGAAGAGAGTGAGTGCTCCTTAACTTGAGGGACCACGAGCGATGAATTCATTCACAGATTACATCGTCGATGTAATCGAGTAGATAAAGGAACCCTCGGTTCTGTAGGAAAGTTACTATTATATTCATTATTACAACAAAAGTCTTTATGGCTAGGCAACAATGACTTCTACGTTTAAAAGTTGGAAGGCTAAATGAGAACTTGAGAGGAAGTTAGAATTATTTTAACCTCAAACCTTCTCCTGGTCTGTTTCCAGCACGTCTGAATCTACAGTAACCTACTAACTGCAGTATGTGAAAAAACACAATTATTTTCACACTCAAAAAGCTCTGCGCAGTGACTACTCTACTAGTTTTAATGAGGATCTTCAGTATTTGGATCAAATAGCTTGTGAAAAATAAGGTGTTTAAGATTTTGTAGCTCCGGTTGTTATTTTATTGTAAATCCATATTAAAACAACATTTAGGATAATCAAAAGTACATGACTAGACTTAGATGCAGCAAATACTGTGCCCAATAACAAAGGACTGGCATCAGCATAAGGGCCAAAAATACCTGATAGGGACATGAAAACACAAAACCTACAGTGACCAGCTGTTTTTAGCTGTAAATTCAGGTGTTTGTTATCCAATCATTTAGAACTACGGACTAACCTTTATGTGCCAATGGTAGAACCACTCCCAAGTTCATCATCTGGATGATATTTTACAAAGTTAAAAATCGAGCCCAACATGCGCGGTGAAAGTAACAACCAGCCGCCACCCTCCCGTCTTACCGGACGATGGGGAGCTTGGTGAAGGCCACCGGGGGGAGCTTCAGGCCATCGGGGAGCGTGATGACCTCCATTCCACCCGGACACTTGGACGTGTAGTTCTCCAGACTCTGGGTCACCTCTTTCTTCTCTATAATATGTACGAGTACATAACGGTAGCAAAATCAATGAGCACATGGCAAAAGACAGTATATATACACATACACACACACACACAATTATCCAAAGATCAGACAGCGACAATTATGACATAACACAACTCCCTTTAAAAGTTCCCCACACTCAAATAACGTGACGACTGCCTCCACTGGAGAGAGTTCCTCTTTGTGTCTGCGATATCATTTAGCAGACATTAACGACCTGTGAGGTGTCTCTGTCTTGCGTCTCTGCAATAACAGCCTTCAAAGTGAAATTGAAAGTTTTATTGTACCATCAATACCTTTAGAGGGAACATTACTGCTCACCCAGCCAAAGAATTTGCTTGGGCTCTGCAAGTTTCAAGAGTGTTGATCAAGGGGAGAAGGACTGCAGAGATATATAGACGTCCATTGGGAGCAGATTATGAAGTCTTACGACTGCAAGACTTTTGCTTATTCATGTAAAGTTAGTGCGTTTCTCCACGGCAGAGTGCATTGAACTAAACAATACCGGGATGTAGATTATATCCTTATTGCGTAGTCGAAATCCAAAAGATGCTTGTATTAAAACAGCTAAACGTTGGAGTATCGGGGCGAAAACATCATGAGGAAGCTATCCACATGAAATATGTGTACAAAGTACAACCTTGTTAATAGAGACTGGGAGCCAGAGACCCACCACCAGTAGATCAAACGCACGGTTAGAGGGGAAAGGGAAGTGTAGAAGGAATGAAACAGCTCGAGATGAATGGGTGATAGCTCAGTTGTATTCCTGGCTCAAAGCTTTCGTGATTGATGGCACACTCGTATATTTATTTCTTGTTCGCCACGTCCGAGTGTTTCCCGAGCAGCCGTCTGTTCAGGGGCCACCCCGGGACAGGAAGCCGAGGACGGTGGGTGTGTCTGTTTAAAAGTCGATTATGTTCACATAAAGTGTTTTGCCGAGACTAAAACACAATAATAACAACGCGACGCTATTCGCTCTTATAGGCTTAGGCCATTGAGCGTGTTGGATTAGTGGGGGGGGGGGCGGCAGAGGGTGACGGAGCGCTATCTGACAGACTGTTCAGCCAGCCGTGGAGTGCGATCTCTCTCTTCTATCTGACCGCGACATCTTCAGGGGCCAGTGACACCGGAGCACCGTTGAAATGGATTCACAGCGGGTTTTAAAAAGGTAGGGTCGTTTGTTTTAGTTTGTCTTTTGGTAACACCTTTAGGATTACACTATGGTGACTATTATTTCCCCTTACGCAGACGTTATATGATAAGCTGGGCATTGGCGACAGTGTTTGTGGTGTGTTCTGCTGCCGTGTTTTAACCAGAAGCAAAACATTTGTTTCGTTGTTCTTTGTCCGTAGTAGAGTTATATGTCAGGGCCCTTAGATAAACCAAACACACGAGAGGAAACACTATTTTCAGACTTGTTCCTGTTCTCTGCCCAGACAAACACACCGAAGCACATCATTAGGCTGACCGCTGGAAAACACTGTCCGGATAAGCAAAGAAACAGTGTTCTTTTCTTACACTTGATGAAAAGAGGGGAGAAACGGTGCAGCTCTTAACACTCCACAAAAACGGAAGGATCTCTCCTCAAAGTGTCACCCGTCAAGTGGGAAGAATACGAGTGTAAAGGGGGGATGAGAGGGAGCGGGGCTTCTCTGAACACTGAGCTTACGTCACCTTGTTTGAAATGTACACCTGTAAAATCAGCCTCCGTCTAACAGGATGGTTTGCTGCTTGTCTTTGCCGGGAACCACTTCATTATCCGTGCACTTTCGACAGCACGACGTGTCCGAATATTCACTTCTCAAAAAACAGAAACCACACTAATTAGTGCGACGGTAACGGGAGGGCTCGGGTATTCTGCCAGACAACTTGTTTTACTTAGACATATTATTGTCACCCAATTTGGCGAGATATACACATAATTCGAAAAGCAGCAGGTGTCAATTGAGGGGTTTTCTTTGGAAACTATTTTGCAAGTTTAAGCTCCGTGAAATTAAATTTCAAAATGGTTTCAGTTGAATAAGCTTTACTCTTAATGTAAAAAAAAAAAAGAAAAAAGTTGCATCATGGTCTTTTGCAACCAAAACAAATCCGACTCGAAGGTTGATGGAATGTAAATGGAACGTAAATTCTTACAAAATGATTGTAGATGATTTACATTGGGAAAACCATATTGCACATGTATGCTGGAGGTCCATGAAGACGCACCGCACGATCACAGGAACAACCTTAAAAACCAATTGGAACAACTGCTTGTTATGTTGTAATTCACTCCCATCGTGCTGCTCGGAGTAATCACAGTGATCGGCTCGTCTGCCAACAGCACAGGGCTAAACGGCTAACGCTAACGGAGGTTGCATTGACTTGCATTGTGATGCGTTCAAGCTCCATTCAGTAACTATGAACCCTAGATATCAGAGAGAAAATGAACACTTACATGAGCTCGAAGTTGCTTATATCATAAAATCTAAACTACTAATGCCAAGATTATTCTTTTTTAATCAAAGCAAATGTTTGAAGCAGTCAAATACACCAGATAATAATGAGCCATTTTAAGGTTTTATAGAAAATGGCAAACAAGAAGCTGATGGCAGACTGAATGATGGCGTTAATCACAGAACCGTTAGGAGCAGGTCGTGAAGTGACTCCACTCTCATTCTCACAATGTGATGGTGTTAAACAAACCTCAGCACTACAGTTAAGCCCCCCCCCCCCCCCCCCCCCAGAGAGTCCTATATTTGCTGTGCTTGGAGACTTCTCATTCTTAGACACTATTTTATAGACACTACTGGGAAGAGGCGAGTCTCGAGCTTCAAATATCTTTAATGACGGCGCAGACGTTTTCACATTTGTATTGTGAAATGAAAACTACCGACACACCACAAAACATTTCAATACTTTTATGAATCATTTAGATTTTTCTGGCTTGTTTTAAAGGAAAAAGCAGCATAAAAAAAAATGAATAATAATAGTACTTCTTGCAGAGTAGAAGCTACTGAAAGAGTGGCAATAATCATTCTGGTATGAAATTCACCGTCAAAAAGTAATCAATGTCGACCGTATCCGTCGCTATTTCTGCAATGAAACGAGTGCTGCAAATCTACATGCATGTAATATGCAATGCATGGCAACAATGTCAATAAAGACTAATCTTAAAAAGGGGGTATTTCAGATGTTGGGTACTTTTGTGCTTCTATAAAAGCTGTCAAGGAGGTCAGAGGTCACTATCTTTGAGTCCCTAATAGATGGATGGTCGGCGTCCCTCATTTGTTCTTTGTAAACATGTGTGAAGGTTTTAATACAATGCACCATCATTCCGATGCGTTTGCATAATGAAGCTCTTTAAATATAAAGTTTCCAAAAGGCTGGATCCTACACTTCCCATAATGCAACTTTGGTGTGACCTACCTAGACTGCCTGGTAAATGCCCATGTATTTCAAACTCCATGCCCCCAGTTTTTAATTATTACCAATGCGTCATCTCCAAACCCAGCAGGGAACACCACTGATGACATCAGCGGGGTCATTTAATTGCAACAGAGATTAATCCCTGGCTGCAATGAACAGCGGTAGAATCATAACAGTTGTTCTGGTTCATCTGACAGTGTGACAGTGAGTAAAGAAAAAAAAAAAGAGTAATTTGTCGTAGGAGAAAATATTTTCATAAATCTGTGAGGAGAGTTGTGTAAACAGGAATATTATTTGAAAGTGTATGCAATCATTTACGGCTTTAAAAGCCTTTAAAAACAATCAAACTATGTATCTAATGACACCAGACACGATTTGAAAAAGCTACAACCAGCCTTTGAAAAATAATTAAAAAAAGAAAAATTGGCAACGACAAAACAGAAAATGTATTTTCCCTCCACAAACCCAGGCGGTGTAATCAGGATTTACAAAATGAAGAAGACTTTAGCAACCAACACTAATACGTGATGTTATCAGAGACACAATATCTGGAGCTGTTCTAATTATCTCTATTTTTAGTTCACTTTCAATTACATCCTATTTTTTTTAATATAAGCTCCAATAAATAAAAAATAAAAAACTTTGGCACACAATTACATGCTTTTGTATTAAACAGCACCCTTGATATTACAAAAATGCATAATCAGAGAAGAGGTTACTTAACATTAATAACTAATGTTACTTCACTTCTTCTGGATGGAATCACGTAAAATACTTATTTTCAAAGCTTTGTAGGAATTCTTACTTTCCTATAGACGCACTTCTCCCTTATTTAGACCAGATATAGCGTCGCTCTATCATTAGGAAACCTCGTTGGCTCTCTACCAGTTGGGGAATATATTGGCCTGAAACTACATCACCGGATACCAAAACCAGCCGTGTGTGAAGACGTACGTGCTATTGATTGTGTTTATTTCCTGAAGGAATAGTTTTCCATTTGTTTATCAATTACTTGCCTTGAATTCTTGAAGAAAACTTCACGCAAACTTCACGCAAACTTCACGCATACCTCCACGGTCATTTGGTGGGTACAGTACTCCTTTAAGACTCACCCAGAGACACATCAAAAGAGAACTATTCCACTTGAGCAACCGACAATAACCTTCCTGACATTTGTAATATCGCATTGCAGACGCGAGTAAAGGCAATCAAAAGGAGGGCACCCAAACTGCAGCGAACTGCGCTCCTCTGAGCCCCAAAAGTTACACTGAGTAAATGTGAAATGTTATTTATATTTTAACAAAAGAAAAAAAGACGAAGAACTCGACTTACAAGGTCAGTTTAAACACCAGCGGCTTTTTTCTCGCCCTTGATGTATGTAAGGATGAAGCGGCACCCTAAACACAGCTTAGAGGTTAATATTTAAACGGAAAGCTTGCTTGTTCATACCTTGTCTCCCCCCCCCCCCCCCCCTCCTTCATTTTCATGCTTAGTAGCCAACCAAGGATTACGCCGGCCTGTATTGTGTGGCCAGTGGAGCGTCAGGCTCACACTGCTTCAGTAGAAACTCTATCACCTGGCTGCACAGGATTCCTGGTCAGAGCACAATGTTGCACTCCTGCCAAGAAAAAGCTGGCTTTGTTGTGCATCGCATACCATTAAGCACAAGGTGTAATGCCGCAATCACCAGAGGACAAGGTGGCTGTTTCTAGATTTGCTTTTTTAAAGAGCTGGCCATGAAGCTGGAAGCACCTCACACGGTTTGAATTCTACAAGGAAAGAGAAAGTGTAATAATAGTGCTTATTTGGGAGCTGACCTTGATCAGACAGGAAGTCCAGCATGGTCTGCAGCAGGAAGGACAGGTGGCGCACAGACAGGCCGGGGTTGCCCATGCGACGGGAGGCGTACACCAGCTCGTGCAGGAGGCGCATCTGGACGGCAGCCCAGCCTCGGTGGGTACCTGAGAGAGAGAGAGAGAGAGAGAGAGAGAGAGAGAGAGAGAGAGAGAGAGAGAGAGAGAGAGAGAGAGAGAGAGAGAGAAGACTCACAATGAGCTGCAGAGGATCATTGCTGACATTTAATGTTACAGATGACACTGCTCTTTATCTTTGAACATACTTTCAACCTGTTCTGGATAGATAAACATGTATATATATTTATAAGCCGTTTGGTTGACACTTTTAAACATTTAAAGTTTCATAGTTGACCATTATTTGTGTTCAATGATCCCCAAGTCGTCGTTTACCTTTTTTATCAATAAAGCATCGTTAATACTTATTAGAGGTGAAGTGATGAGTCAATTAAATAATTCATAATCATATTGTGGCGACAAGATCATATCGCTTTATTGTTTTACGCCTGTAGGTTGTAATCAAAAGACAAATTAAGTTATTAAAGTTATTGTTTAATATTTCATCTGATGTTGGGAACGATAAAGGGACACAGATCAATTCACTGAACATGAATTAGACCAAATTTGCATCTTGTAATATACACTGCTATTGGAAAAAGATATTCTAAGTAATTTAGTGATAATGATTTCACGTCCCCGCCCTAATTCCAGCACACGATGACTCCTGATAATTACGCTCCAGTGTATTCGGTGACAGTGAGCATTAACGCTTGAGCAGCAGCAACAAGTGCGTGACGAACCTTCATAAAGTCTGCATTTGGCTTCGCTTCACACACACAAAAGGCCACACATAATTAGATCTAATTCAAGTCTTTTCATTGCAGCCATCTCTGAAAATTGAAGCACCCCCCATTGCCTGTCAGATGTGCTCCAGCGTGCTGCTAATTTAGCCGGTGTGGGTTTTTTTTTTTTTGCTCTGCGGAGCTCCACAAGACATCTTAATAGCATTCTAGCCTGACACCAACTGTTACATAAGAGCCTCAGCCCCCTACGAGATCCCCTGCTCCACTCCCAGCTGTCGACTGTTGACTCACTAAGTGGAAAAGAAAAGTAGAGGAAAGATGTGCTGAGGAGGCCGCGGGGGCCGGGAGGGAGGAAGGGAGGAGATTCGGTAAACACTCCCGATGTTTCCTCAGCTTAAATACCACGTCCAATAACGTCAACTCATGCTTTTGACTGATCAGCATTTTTTCTACCACGGGCCATTGTTCATCCTGACTTCTTCCTCCATCTGAGCAAACTGTAGATGCAATTCCTTCGCGAGCTATTTTGTTTCTGTCGTGAAACTGCACCCACTAAAGCAGTCTAAAAATAGATGACTTCCACCTGTCTGCCAAAACCAGCGCTTATCTGGAGAACAGTAATCCAAAAGGGCACTTTGGATTTCCTGAGAATGTCTCTCTCTCACTCGAACATGAAAAAAAAAAAAAAAGAACATTACTTCATCTGAACTGGAGGTGTCTGGAAATCCATTTAACACAGCGCCGAGATAATGAGCGAGCGAGTCAAAAGGCGCTGTTCATCGGGGCGTGTTTTCTACTGTGCAGGGTGATGAGATGCCACATACTGGACTATTGTTCTCCCCGACAATTAACGTGTCAATTATTACAAGAAACAAAACCAACGTTTCTACGGCGGCAGGACAACAGTGGAGGAGAATAAAGTGCGTCCCTGTTTCTGGTGAAGAAGAGGCACTTAAAAAGCCATTTGTTCCACTGTTACAACAGAACAGCATCCTTATTGGAGTGCACCATCGATGCCCATTTTCTGTCTCACTTGAACTTGCCTCTCCGGTTTATTGATGAACTCCCATCTGATTTCTTCTGCCATCAGGCGCTGTGGGGAGTGGATATACCCAGACCTCAGTGGGGAACGTGAACGTTACAGCTGATGAATCAGTATGGATCACTTATGTTTCAGTACCTTACGGTGTGTTACTCAAGCTCACAAGCTCCGTGGACTAATGCTCTCCCCGTGTCTAAAGACGGGTCCAAGGCCTGGAAGAAGCAACTTAAAGAACTGTCGAAAATGTATTCATTTGCAAAAGAGTATGGGGAGAAAATGATTCGAAGAATTTAATTGACTCCAAGGAAACGTTTCCAGTTCTTGTCCGTGTTATAACAAAGTGGGAACTTGCATTCTTTAATGTTTTTATATGTGTTATCCAATATATCTGGAACCTAAACTCCTTTTTTCTCTTGTGTTTTACTTTTGAATGATGATTAGCTAATTAGCTTTACTATAACCCAAAAGGAAGTACTATAATAGATACAATATTAGAGTATATCCCTTATCCGTAGATGGATGGATGGAATACTTAATACTCAGTAATATCACACTGAGAACAAAAGTTCTGGGAGAATATTGTCTGACATTATTATCCAGTACAGGATAGTACGAGCAAATGTGTACATGATAAAATAATTCATAGATATTAGATTCCAGTCACACATTTCCAGCACTCACTGCTTTTTAAGTAAGCCCTATTTCAGTTGTATTACAACTATTTATTACAAACTATAACCCAAAAGCTCCTGTACTTCTAATGCAGTTAGTTTCAGCTTTAAACATTAAAACGTTAAACACATACTAGCAACACACAGTATTAGCTGCTACTACATTGAAATAGGTGCTAATATCGCTAGCGTGCTAATGCGCTAATTAGCATTTGCATCTGACTACCGACCTGTCCGTTCCAATACATTTATTTTGTATACCTTTTTTTTTTTACATTTACAAAAGGCAGCTTGCTTTTCTGGCTATTCTGAGCACACGGGAGAGGTTTGCCTTCGGGAGAGATCGTGTTTTTGGTTCATAATAAACCCTTTCTGGCAGAAAGCCCCGAGGGCAAACTTCTCCTTTGTGACTCTTCTGACCCACAATGCTTTGTGCAGTGAATATATGTGCAACAGGGTCAAACAAATTGGTCCCCACTGAAAAGTTAATAATTGAATTTGATACGTTTCTCTGCTGTCCCAGACAGCGTATTTTTGTGTCCCGGGTTATTTTGTTATTGACCCCGCCCGGGACAACAGGATGTCCTCAATTTAGAGCTCTGCCCGAGTGGTTGGATCAGCCCGTGACAAGCACGCCACAGTTCTGGCCTTCTTCTTGGAGACGACTCTGTTGTACCAGCTGGACTTACAAAAGGCACAGTTTCCATGGTTGGCTCTTACAGGCTTCCTCGATGCATTCAGGATTATACTGAGGAACGGGAAACTACAAGCACGCCTTGTTATAAGGACCGGATCCAATTCATGACGGTTACAGCCTCATACGAGGTGACGTTAGCAAAACTGAAAGAGTCGAAATTCACTGAAATGTTGGGGTAGCTCCTCCTTATTAATGACAGGGATTATTAGATATGTCATGTGGGGTTCTGTGGGTTACTTTCAGGGTTTTTGTTCGGTTTAGATTTGAAGAAATAATGTTATTGTAGTGGAATAACTAGATTTCTTGCAGAACAAAATGCAGTGGAATCAATCAAACTCAAAATCTATTTAGTTCACCGGCATTTTGAAGACAGTTCAAAGTTGCTTCATCATTAGGAGCAATGTAATTAGAAAATAAATGTTGGTGGTTGGTTGATGGAGAGATAATTGCTATTGTATTAAATTGCTTGACTTTCTTTTTTTAATAAAAGGAGTAGTAAACGTCAATAGTTCCGCGCTGTTGGTGTGAAGTATCCTGCATATTCACATTCACAGTCGAAGTGCAAACATTTAACCTCAATCTGCAGCTGGTTTTTTATTCACAGTTCATAAAAGAATCTAGTCCAGATATTAAGAGTCCATCTGGGAAAAGTCCTCCATCGCCTGAAGGAGATAATGTCCCTGAGAGCTCCGTCTTTTGTGTTGCCGTCGAGAGGCTCTGCAACGAGCACGGGGTCAATAGTCTGTAGAACCAAGAGGCTTATCATGAGGACTTCACCAAAAGAGTGCACAGAAACCCGGGGGCACGTCTCAACTGTGCCTCCGTTTGAGAGAAGCGGTGGCTTTGAATGCAGAAACGCAGTGGAAGAGCACTCTTGAAAAAGACAGCAGAGCTGCAGTTGGAATGAAGCGATGCGATTACACTGCTGCCGCTCACACAAGGTGGATCAGGAGAGACGGTGCTGCTTTCAGTGTTTGAAAAAGATTCATTCTGTGACATTTACTCCTTTTCACCGATATAAAATAAGCACCGCTCGACTCGTGACCCTTCAAATAAATAGATAAAGCTCTGATGGAAGGAGACCAATCCGCTCTTATTAACGCAGTGATATGTATTACACATATCATAGATGATTTTTTGAGCAGATTTTGAGCAGTTTCTGGTTATTTTAGGAACTTTTTTTTGTTATTTTACAATCATACGCATAACAAATTAGGTGTTTTCTTCTCCCTGATATTTGTCTATTGTTTTATTAGCTCTTTGATTTTGTTAGCTTGTGTTCAGGTCTTCCCTGCGATTTCGTTTTCTTCACAGAAATTAACGAAATGTTTTTTTGTTTTTATTTTACAACCCTTTAAAATCTAGAAGGCCTTACAACCTCCTAAGAAGCTTTGGTGACCACTAATGGAAGTCGGGACTCCCAGGTTGGAAAGCAGAGACCTCTAACCGGCTCAGTATTTGTGTCTTCCCGAAATTTCAACTCAGACGACACAACGATTACAGCATCAGCCGGAGCAGAGCCCCGAGAGACACGACGCCGAGGAGCGACAGCTGGAGAGGGGCCGAGAAACGCCCAGGAGCGTCACCGACACGGCACAACGAGAAACGTTAATTAAACAATTAACAGGAAAGGAGGGAATGCAGGCAGAGGGCAGGGTCTCTGCAGATACAGACTCACTTCTAGTGGCTCATAAACGGTTATTATTGTTGTCGGAGCTTTAGAAGTGACTGAAGATTAACGAGTGACTCCAAATTAAATAATAATAATAATAAACACGCAAATGACTTCAGAAATTGAACTGCAAGGTTCTGTCGGCCTCTTCTTCTCCTTCTTCTCGTCTAATATTGATCTCGTCAGGTTAAACCTTTCCAGACGGGATAATTGATGGTGCATATGTTGTTTGCCACGTGCTTAATACTGTTCCTTAACACACACTGCAGCTAAATCAATTTGTTGTTTATTCAATTAGTTGACACACAGAAAATGATTTGGAAAAATTGTTGTTCATTAATTCCTTGTTTCAGTCAATTATCAAGACTACCAAAGACTCTCTGGTTCCAGCTTCTCAAATGTGAATAAGATTGTTGTTAATTGGATACATTTGGGTTTCAGAGTGTTGGTCGGTTAAAACAAGCAATATAAAGACACGGGGAAATTGTGATGGCTGGTTTTCTGAATGAATACAGCATTTAATAAAAAAAATAAAAAATAATCAATAATAACAGTAATTGTTAGTTGCAGTCTTGACACACACTACAGTACAATAAGTGCGATCTACCTTTGCTGAAGTCCTTGGGATCCAGTGACAGGCTGTACCCAGGCAGCGTCTCCAGCAGCAGCTTGTAGCAGGCCCTCCAGCCGGGCTCCGGGATGGTGGGGGCCACGCACTGCATGGCCGCGACGCGCTTGAAGAACGCAGACTTGCGCTGGAAGCCGATCAGTTCGTAGAGCTCGGACAGGATGCTGTAGCGTTGGATCTTCTCCTCCTCCGATAGCTACAGGTGTGGAGACAACGTTTAACGTCCACCTCCACGCAAATTCACTTAGTGACGACGCAACTAGTTTGGAAGCCAATCACACTCATTAACACGATCATCGGCTTCACGCGTCTTGGATATTATTAAATGTATATCGTCAACTATATCTGTAGCGACAGCGATGATTATCATCATAATAGTCATGTCTAGAAGTTTAACTCAAGCAATATGTGCATTTTCATAGATTCTGGATTCTTGAACGAGGGAAAAGGAGTTGAATTTTTCATTCGTTTTAACTTTTGTTGTGGAAAAAAACATGTCAGACACAAACTGTTCTTCAAAGCAGAGTGTTTTTATATCTCCTCAAACATCTCTGGAGGCGATCGTTAACCATCCAAACACAAATGCTGGGCTGTGACATCTAGTGCAGTGCTTGAAGGACGACAAAGAGCTCTTTCACTAGATTGCTCTACACTTATAGTTGCACAGGTCAGGCCTTAGTGCACTAATTATAAAATGATAGTTATTTCCGGTGCATCCAGATGTAAAAGCAGAGACAGAGAGGCTGAATCACTGAACTCAGCGGGGAAGTCTTGAAGAAAACTAATTGGCTGCATAGGTCACACTAGACACAGGAAGAAGTCTTCTGCTCAAGAAGAAATGTACCGTTTTAGCGACACAAAGTTATCATTGAACAAGGATGTTGTGTGAGTTTTGTTTTATTTTAAGATATCCTGCAGTCTCTCCCTGATTCAACTGTTCACCGCGCCGCTCATATTAACCCCCCGTGTGTTTGATGGAAGTGGGTTCAGACAGCGTACCTGTCCCAGGTTGATGTAAACAGCGTTCTGCAGGAACTCGGAGGCCTCCCTTGCCCTCTTCTGAATGGCCAGCACCCGGACCGCTTTCACACAGGCCTCCAGCTCGATCACGCCGGCGTTCTTATACTGCGGGAGATAAAGAGGAGGAGCGGAAGGCGGGGGAGGGGGAGACGGAGACGGGACGACTCGGTTAATGAAAAGCGAACAGTCGTTGAGGGTCGCCTTGACTTCTGCGACCCCCACCTCATAATCAGAGAGAATGTGTTTTCATTAACATATGAGCACCGTCGTCAGTCACTGCCGATGTGGGATGACAGACGAGTGCGATAAGTCCGATCCCCTGCTGCTCCTTTTTCAGGGATTTCAGGCCACGACTCTGTTTGTGCTTCCATTAAAAAAAATAACCTGAGCTGCTGCTGCTGCTGCTGCTGCTGAGGCTTCACGCTGCGAGCAAGTGTGTGCTTTTTTTTCCCCTTTTTTAATCTCGCAGTCCCTCAACTTCCATCCACTTCCACCCTCATTGTGTCCTTATTAAAATTCAATTAATATCTGAATGGCTATGTGTTGAGATGTAATTTAATTCTGAATGAGCTAGTTACAGGTAAAAGGGCTGAGGGAGGTCAGCGCAAAAAGGCAATTATAATAATGGAGATAAAGCACAGGGTTGCTTCAGAATAGTTTAGTAGCATAATGAGCCTATTGAGCTTTCCCTAAGCATCAGGGATACTTTAATGCTATTCTTTGTGACTTTGTACAAGTATAGTGGTCAAAGGAGAGTACAAATGCATTACGCCACGCACCGATACGGTATTCATATGGTTTAGTCTGTCAATTAAGGTGTTCACTGACTAGTAAGGTTCTATTATTTCCAGAGGTTACACAAGCTCTCGTGCTTGTTCGTGAGTCTCCGTGTAGCTCAGAAATAAAACAGCTGCTGTCAGCATGTAAGTGGTCCGATACTGCTCAAACACAGCGTTGTTTCTGTATTCAGACGCCATCAAACCTAATCAAACACTGCCCCCTGGTGACACGGATGCATATTACACACACACACACACACCGCTTGTACCTACATTTACTGCAAACCAGTGGTGGTTTAGTTTGAAGAGCAACCTGAGTGCAAACACTGTCATGTACAGTATGAGCATGCATCTATTCATCTTTATCTGGAGGGATGAGTGCTCTCATGTGGCACGGAGCTGGATTTTCTTACACTGGCTCCTCATGAAATCCAATTCAAGGTTGTTGTGATCACTTTTAAAGCTCAGGAGTGTCTTTGTCCTATCGCTTTACCCAAACTAAAATCAAGAGAACAACACCTAAAGTCACCTTTTTTTTCCTTGTCTGGCCTGTCTGAGGCACCAGAAGCCCATTTGTTCCTAATAAAGATGTAGATCTTTCAAAACAGGTCGTGATTATAAACAAACTATTTATTTTATTTTATTTTTGAAAGGCTCAACAATTTTCTGCTGGGTATTTTGTACTTATTATTTTGTTTGTTTCAGAGATCCCCAGCAGTATACAACAAAAAATCCTTATTATATAATGAAATCAATAATGTGACCTGGGCGGTGACGGTAAACCAACACAGGAGAGAACACGACCTGCCATAAGGGGAAAAACAACATCAATCAAATATCAGCAATCAGGAAGCTGATGATGTGGGATGAAAAATGACATCGGGATAACTGGATGGATTAATCAATCATTTAAAAATGATTAAATCATTTGATTTCATTGACTGTTTTGCTCAAATTGACACGAGCCCCGAGAGAGGCAATAAAGCTTCATGTGCTAACTTAGCTAGCAGCGGTATCGCTTACAGGTCTGACGCTGTTGACTGATTTTATAACGAACATTATTCCTACGGCAGGCAAGAAAACAAAAGTCTGACTTTTGTAAATTAACTTCTAAGACTTGTTAATACCCTGGCTCATTGATGTCATTCCTAGATTTTTGGGACAACAAAGGAGCTCTATGGTACAAAGGAGTAAGACATATCAGGCAAGAAGTCATTCTGGATTCAGTCTTGTTGACAATAAGAAAAGTAAATAGCATATCATCAGACTTACCTTTGAAGATAAAAGGCAAGTCAAGACGTACCGATTGCTTTTTTTTGCTTTGAGATTATTTACTGCGCTGATATTGTGCACCGAGTGCTTCTTCACTCACTGATATCTGGCCTTGAAAAATGCTTCATACATTCACTTGACTTTGCTTACAACACTATAATATCCATTTTAAACCGTCACTTCGTTTGAATGCATCTTTACACACCAGTTTCCTATTTGTTGATGGAATGATTGCATTTGTGAGCCTCAAACTTAAGACAATATAGTGTTTTTTAAATTGAAAGCATTATTAACAGTCCTCCACTGAGTATTAGGACAATACTGAGCTTTGACTGATACACTAAGCCAATACTAACCTTTATTACAAATACATTATTATGCTGAAGTGTATTTATTGTGTAGGTATATATATACTGTATACTCTAGTTGTTCATGTAAACCCCAAGAAATGTCTGATATTATGCACAAATGCATAATTGTTGTGAGTTTTATTGTGTCATGTACTGAATACTGGTTTAATAAAATGCTTTTATATTAAAAACCGTAGCGTTTGATTACCTTTCCATAGTAGGAGATGGCCTCTTTGTACTTCTCGATAATGTCCTCAGGGCTCAGGCAGTTCTTTGCTCTTCCGATCTCAGTGCTGGTGTCGGCACTGATGCCGTTGGCCGTGAGGGCGCCTACGCTCAAAAAGAGGACGGGACAGGATTAGTGTGAGAAGGACACCACGGTGACCACCATCAGTCTGTTCCAGCACAAAAGGAAAGGAAACGACACGAGTGAAGGAGGGGAAACTTAAATCCACCAATTCCTCTTCAAAGGAAACCGCCTTGGCTACCACCGCCACATGCATTATATATATATATATATAAAAACTAAGACACAGATTTACAGTGTTCTAAACAGTGTCCACATCAAGACTGTTCACATATCAGATAACTGTTTTATTCCCAGCTCTGTTGCCTCCTGATGAACCCATTTTTAAAACTAAATGTAAATGTTAAACACCGAATCGCCCCGCTCTCCCTTACACCAGCAGGAAGTGATGTCGTGAATATTCGGAGGCCTCTAACATGTGATCGACATGGTGTTTCGTGGCAAAACGTCCCAGGCGGAGCTAAACTCGCACCTGAAATGTTTCAAAGCT
The DNA here is from genome assembly GCA_032191485.1 of Leptoclinus maculatus. Lineage (NCBI taxonomy): Eukaryota > Metazoa > Chordata > Actinopteri > Perciformes > Stichaeidae > Leptoclinus > Leptoclinus maculatus. Next base: position 23,700,412 of record JAVDOI010000002.1, read on the forward strand.
AAATTACTGCACAATTACTGAGGTGATCAAGTTACAGAGAAATACACTTTCTATTGTTTAGGTTATGAAAGTGAGAGGTTCAGTAACAGCGAGCAATAAGCAGGAACTTAAAGCATGCACCACTGGAGATGAGCTGCCACCTGCTGCTGCTGCTTCTAGAGATACGCAACTAAATATGCTAAGAAAATATTTGAAATGTCTTTGATCGGGTTAAGTGATCTTTGTGTAATAATCAGGAGTAAGATGTGAGCTGTAAGAACAATAGGAGGCCTCAATAAATAAAAAATAGACGCTAGTAAGAGGGACCATTTCACGTCTTTAATTGTAGTCATGTGATACGTGCGTGGCTGTGAGAAAGAGCAGGTACGTTAGGAAAAAAACAATAAAAAGGTGACGGTAAACCAACACAAGAGAGAACACTACCTGCCATAAAGGGAAAAAAAAACATCAATCAAAGGATAAAATAAACCAATCAGGAAGCCGATGATGTGAGATGAAAAATGACATGAAACACGGGGGAAACTCGACCACAAGCAATGAGGCAGATTGTTGTCTACAAGAGCTATGTTGGTTAGACATACCATACCTGGGTCAATGAGAACCTCCTGAGCTCCTACAGACAGAGAGAAAGAATGCAGATTCACTCCATGACGCAAGGCGCAATGTTAGCAGAGTTAGTCCCAACAATGTGCTGAATGGCTGCAGCAGTTCTCCTATAAAAACATACTAATCAAGAGTCATGATAAGCTTTTGGCATGCAGCTGACTTCACCAAAACAACCTCTAATGGCTCCATTATTAATAGGAGGGGGGGGGGGGGGGGGTCCTAGTTTCATTGGCAGGAGAATGCGCATACGCATTAAAAGTGGTGTGATAAACCTCCGGCACAAGAAGAGTTCTAGCTAGTAAACGGGCACCGGAGCAATATGCTGCTGTGGGGCGTAACCAATAATGGTTGAAGTGTATGTATATAGATATAGATATTTATATACATAGAGTATTTTACCTTACCGTCAGAGAGCCCTTTCTGACTCCGTTATGTTCATCTAATGCTCTCTTCAAAGCCACCAGACTCCATTAGCAAAAACAGGAATTTTACATCGCAGAACACGGGAGCAGCCTTGATTGATTAGTCAGATGTAGAAGCCCGACAACAATTAAATAATAATAATCTGTAGTAAATGAATCAATAACGTAATCAATCATTACTTGCAACCCTGAATGATGCAGTCCTCAGAGAACATCATGAAAGCAGCTCTTTATCACTGCTTATATTCAAAGTGGGATAGCACGACGCTCTACTTCTTGTGTAGTGACATACAAGGCAGTGTTAATGTAACACCATGTTAATACAGATTCAATGAGGTTAAGTTTTAACACAATCAGGGATGCACATCTTGTACTCTGCACACAAAAGGAAGCAGCTTAGCTGAGCGAAGCTTAGCGGTGTTTGAGTTGCCGGTCAGCAGCGACAGTCTCACTCATCACAGCTCACAGACAGCAGCCTTCAGTGATCGTCTCATCCAGACCACTGTTCTAATCCGTCCGGTTACAAGAGGGCTGTGCTCACCTGGTCGGTGGCGTTTGCCTGCGTCTGCTGGCTGGGAGATGCTCGGCTTTCGTCCTGCAGTCTTCCCCGCTGTGCCTCCAGGGTAGTGGAAGATAACGGAGGCTGAACACAAACCCTCCAACGCAGCTAGAGGGGCACAAATAATAGAAGACAAACGCTCCATTTCTTATTCATTGTTCTTCGTAGATCTCTGCAGGAGCCTCTGAAGCTCGCTGGATCATGATTCACACTGCTAATGAATTGACACGGCCAATGTTATTGCAGCAGTGAAATACCAAACATACGTTTGAGGTAATTATATAGTTTCTAAATCAGAGATTTTTCATCCATAAAATCTCGGTACACGTTTGTCACAATACTTACAAATCTTAAGGATGCTTTTGTGTTGTATGTGTTTACGTTAAAAAACTAAATATCGGCCAGACTCTGATACATTTCGTAAACTAACGACGACAATAAAGTAATTCTAGCCTTATGAATCCTATTTTATAGAAATAAGCCGCCATTGTCCTGACTCACCACCCAGCCAGAGGAAGTCATTGACGCCCCTGAGCAGCTCCACAGCCATGTGGTAGTGGACCAGGGCGTCCTGCAGCATGCCCGCCTGCAGACACAAGTCCCCGACGTGCTTCCTCATCCGCCCCTGGCAGCGCTTTTTATAATGCCTGAGAGAGAAAAACATGTTCAGACAGCAGCAGGGGGAATGGCGTGGCTCAAATAAAATAGACGTTTTTTTAAATTGATTTCGGTTGATTTAATAGTTAAATAATAAAACAGCTCCGACTTGCTGCTATTGCCATTTGTTATGTCAGCAGGGAGCCAGGAGAGGAGACTCGAGTGAGTCCTAGCAGTCAGCTACAGAAGGAGAAGTAAGGAGCGGGACAGCAGAAGCAAAAGGGGGAGCAACAGAACGAGGCCGGAGCATGAGCTGACCTACGACCCCGCAGTCGTGCACGAAGACATTTTAACATTCTGACGGACTCAATGAGCCATGGACAACATTGTTCTGAGCTATTTAGGAAACACATCTATTGTGGGAAATCTATGAGATACATTTGGCAGATTCAAAATGAATAGTAATGCTCAGTACGCTACTTATGAGAGGAAAGGGAGGCTGTTCTTAAGGGAGTCATGAAGAAAATACCACAGCAGTTAAACTGGATCTTTGGACATGTGTGCCACCTTCAAATTCATGTTTTTGTGAGTTGGGCTCGGAGTCATGACAGCACAGAGGTCTGGTATTTTCTTTCAGGGGATCGGTACGAGTTCACTAAACTTATGAGTCTAACGTCTCACCTTTTCACACCCAACAATAAACTCACAGGACAGTATGAGAGAAAAGAAAAAACAGAAGAAAGACACATAAACCAAAAAGGTAAACAAACGAAAATGAACGCAGCACAAATCAAAAGACAGATTTTTGAGAGGAGAATTTTTGAGCAGGCGAGGCTGATGTGTAACAAGTAACAAAGACACACTAACAGCTTGCAAATAATGCAGCAAATCTCATTAACTGGCTGCAGAGATCATTCAAACATTCGTTAACCAGCCTCTTAATGCTAAAGTGCTTTTGGAAAAAGGGATTTTGGTGGAGAACAACTCACCTGCTATCCGTGTCCAAACCCACAAAGTCCTTCTTCTCAAAGGGCACACAGAGCAGTGGTATCTTGTCACCCGACTTGTCCGTGGCCCGGTCGAGCCGCTTGGACTCCAGAACAATAAATATGGACTCCACAAAGTCATCCACTCTCTTCTCCACGTCAGGGCAGTCGTCAAAGCCGGGGTAGAAGGCCACGTCGGTCCGCTGCTGCTCTGCCACTTCTCCCTGCAGCCCGAACACCAGCAAGCGGGAGTCGTACAGCGTGGAGCTGTACACCTCCTTCTGGCCGTGGAAGCGCTCGGCGGTCTGGGGCCACTCTTTGGCCGAGGCGCAGCTGGTGATGGAGATGAGGCCCACCACCTTGCGGTGCGTCTGGAAGTCTCCCCACTCGTTGTTTTCGGGCAGGTAGTGGTGGCGGTAGCGGATGTAGAGGAGGCGCTGAGAGTCCCTGATGCTCACCTGGCTCACGCTGGAGATTCGTTTGTAGATCTTGAAGAACTGGTCCTCGGGTACTATGCCCACCGGCTGGACCACCACCAGTACCGTCTGGTGGTCCTCGGCACTTTGCATGTAGTCTGGCACGCTCATCTTCGCATGGGGCTTCATGGGGCAGAAAAACATTAATAGAGCTGATCATATTCCTAGAATGACTTCTGTGCATCTTATCATTACAACTTAATTCATTATTTAACCCTTCATACATTTCTTATGTAGAGAAAAGTTCTAATAAAATCTGTTCTGGAGCCCAAATTCTCCAGAGTAAGCAGGGTATTGTTTGTGGAAAGAGATACTGCTGTTGTTTCATATTTTAAATGCACATTTAAGGATGGAGGAAGACATTTATGGGTCAAAATCTCAAAAGCTAGGCACATAAAATAAAAACTATCCGCATGGAGCCATAATTAGATGTTTGTACTTTGGTGCACTGATCCTCATTCAAAAATATAATAGAATGCAGAGATACAAATATACCAATTTACACTAACAAACATTAGCTGCGTTTGTGTTTTTGTTTAGTGTCACGTGTCCTCCAAAAACAGCCTCTGACGTTTGAATGAAAACGTGCTGCTTGGAGACTCTGACGCATAAAGGATGGTAAACCTGGAACGACTCCTAAATAATAATAAAACTTCTACACCTAAACGTTACCTTTACAGAAAAGCAGTGCAACGCCTGCTGCTGTCTTTGCTAGTGGCAGTTAAATATGGAAGCTAACAACATTATCACAGTGGCCAAATGTGTCGGAACAGGAGACATTGTAATGAAAACAAAAGCTCTCGTGTCATTAGCTTGTATTTCGCTAATTCTATATCAATATAAATGTCTTACCGTACGTTAAGCTAACGCTATAATAACGTCCCAAAAAGAAATTCAGCTAGATTCAGCTAAATGTTACAGCTTCCTTCTTTGGACCAGTGTTCTTGCAACAGCTGACGTTAATCAACACAGAAACATCCGGTGGGTATTTTCAAAGTAAAACAACCACAGGAGTGTGTGTGATGATATTAAAAGAAGAACGGCCGGCGTTAAGAGATAATTTTACTGTTGTAGTTAGTTTAACTGAACCATGAATATCTCTGTCAGCGAGTATGATAGTCACATTACACATATTTCCCCAGTGGGGAATATAATTACAGTTATTGCATATTATTCTTAACATCGTGTGTGGAAGGGCAAAGTTCTTATCTGGGCTATTGTAAAGTATAATGCTCACAATATTTTCTTTCCCAACCTTTATCCAATAGTATGTCCACAATTGAGTGGATTTGCATTTTTGTATGTTGTTCACAGCAGCAAACAACTTGCAACTTCGTGTTTTGCTTTTAGTTTGAAATCAGGATCAACGTTTCCGGTTGTATCTCTTCTTCTTCTTCTGCTAAGGTGGAAGACCCATATGGCACATCAGCATCTCCTAAAGAATAAATGAGAGACTGCAACTGAGCAAAACATAAACATTGTTCTTCAAATGTATTATCATTATATTTATATTATATATGTTATATATTATGATTTCCTAATTACTGATTATTGTTAATTTGAATAAATGTGTCATATGAATGACCTCATATTAGCCAATCATATTAAACTAGCTCTGTTTGTACAAACCTGTCATATTTTATCATATACAGAACATATTAATGATAAAGTCTGTGTGCAATAGTTAAAAGAAAATGTGAGGCATACATGCAGCATTACTATAAATGTGTGGAAGATGTCCTCCATGTGACTTTATTGGCAGTCAGAATATTCCACTGACTTGCAAATTAGAAATTACTCCCTTGTGGGTGTGCAAATGTCCTCGCACTATCTTGGTAAATGGTTCCATTAAAACAAGGACTATATGAACAAGGACTAAAATAAAAAACATCCAGACATGTAGATTCAACTCCATTTTATTATTTTTTTTGTTCACCCATAAATCACTTTTCACAATCTTCTTGGAAGACAACAGCATTTTAGTCCCTATTTTTTTTTTTTGGGCCCAGGGGAATTGGTCCAAAAGCAAAGCAGGAGCTCAGAGAGAGAGACATGGAATGTCTAAAACATGATTCATAGTGGATATACATCAATAACAGGCAAACATCTATAACCACCAACTTACAAAACACTGCACAAACATTGTGTGTGAAGGCCGTCTTTACCGGGGATCCCAAACTGTAACAACACAATTTTGAAAGCAGGGGAGAAGGTTGACAGAAGAGTTAGAGATGGAAAACACACGTAGTTCTTGATTTAAAAAAAAAAAAGACAAATAACCCAAAACATGAACATGATATATAACTGAATGAATGTGCATACATAGAAGAGAAAATAAGTAAAGCCTTCATGTTTCCCATGTGGTGAGTGTTCCCTAAGGCCAGTAAGACTGAGTCAGGTCAATTTAAAACACACCAGCGTCGACCTTTTTGTCTGTGTTCAGAGTGAGGCAGTGTGTCAGTGCATAGTCACGTTACTGCATCTTCATGCCCGGGACAGTCTGTGAAACTGTAACATTGAATAAACAAGAGGAATGACAAGCTACGTGGTTGAAAAGCTAGAAGATTCACATCTTTTCCGTCTTACCGTTTACAATCAACATGGAACGCTCCCTTCTAAGCCTGAAACGAAGCTTCTAAATCATACGGATTATGGAAAACGTAGAAGATGGCAGGTAAGTGCTAATACTACGGTGAAGATCCACCTGCAAAGATATATATATATTGGCACCGATTGAGTAAGAAAAGTTGTTCATCCTGCTCTACTGGGTGCTAAAATCAAACAGCTAACTACTGAAATGTTCAACCACACCAAGCTTTTAAATAAGTCTCGCCCATTGGCGACCATTATCACACGTCGTTGGTTCCAACAGGGGTCTCATATATATATATATAAATATATGCAACTATTATTTTACCTGTTCAATTAGGTTTCCTGTAAATTGGATTTCCTCTCATGAAAGTATAAATGTTTCCACACTGGTTGGGGAATACTGAAAACCATTTTTTTGTTGCCTGCGCAGTAAAATGTAAATAAACAGATTACTGGAATGTGTTAATTTCAATTGTAGTTTGTTAATACCCCCGACAGGCACAAACAATACATGGGGCACGACCTCATTGCACAAAATTGAAGCTACAACTGGTCACCAATTATTAATTAAAGGAACAGTGAATAGTATTTCGGGGAATATATATTTGCCATCAACCATCTACACGCTTGACGCGCGGGAGAAGTTTCAGTTGGTTGCAATCTGCAAACCTCACCACTAGATGTCGCCAAATCCTACACACTGCACCTTTAACGCAACAATGTGTACGATTTGAAAATGTCTGATTTCTGACCGATATCTTAGGTGGTATTGTTAAGGAGTATAAGAAAAAAAAGACACTGAGGCTGATGGCAATTTACAGACATTTACAGGACTTAGCTTAAAGGTACCCTGTGGATTTTTCACGACTAGTAGCGCTACGGACAGACGTTTTTTACAAGCGGGTCCTCGCTTTGTTCATATCGCCGCACACAAGCAACACACACTCCTGCCACGCGCAAAGAAGAGTAACAATTTGTTCAAAAGGTCAGAGAGGAAGAACACTGCCTGCTAGCAAACAAGGATGTAAACAATATACGATATATATATATTTTTTTTTAAATCGTCTTTGCAAATGTAATGAAGGAAATGTACCCAAGACGTTTGGTAGACCTTAATGCGTCTGAATGTAATTTTGTTTGTTACCTTTGTGTCACAGACAAGTACAAGTTTGTGGCTTAATTGAAGTAATTTGTACTACTGTAATATTTGTCAAAAAAGTACATGTTTTGAGTTTTGTTGGCGCCATTATCGCCGTCAGATTAACGTCAGATGAGCACAAGACGTCAAATGTTGCATGAAGTCACCAATGGACCAAAATTACAAAAAGCTGTCCACGCCAAAAAAAAAGGCATCTTTCAGCAGCTCTAAGTCTTATGATAAATTGAGTTTAAGGACCTTACAGTCCTTGCTACTTCCCAGCGCATTTGCATCAACGTGAAGTAAAAAATAGTGTGCGGTCATGTACAACATGGGAACTGGAAGGCTACAGAGAAAGACGACAAAAGTAGTTAAGACTGAGTGATGACTGTGCGTTTGGTGTGCGGAGGCTCAGGAAGATTCTGGGTTGAACATTGTCATCCAGATTAGTTTAAACTCCAGCGATCATGTGGCCGCGCGGCCGAGATTAGTCGACCTAATTACCGCACATTTAGACACCCCGTAGCTTCCTGGGAGCACTTAGTAACACTAGTCTGTCAGACGGGGAAAAAGGTCAGAAAGAAATCAAAAGGAACAGAAAAAAAATAACAGATTAAGACTGAGTCTAATGGTGCAGTAGGGGGAATGTGTGTCTTCTGATTAGTTCGATATTTGGCATTCTCCGTTATGGCATTGAAAGTGGATACTGCCAGGTGGTGCAGAGAGAGAGAGAGACTGGATGAAGGGCCTCCGTTAGGGCACAGGGTGTGAGGGGATATGGGGTTAAGACTGAGAAATTACACTCCGCATTTCTCACGCCAGCTTCAGAAGTTGGTCGACTGTATCGGCTTCCACCGCCTCAGACAACATGTCGTAGTCCTGTGGAGAGGAAGAGAGCCCATCAGCAAACACACACATTCTGATACCATGTCATCTGCTGATGACATGGTAAATACAGCCTGAGCAAATAACCCCACGGACATTTTACACCTTGCATATTCCCAGAACTTTACAACCCTAATCATGACCTAAATGCTTGTAATTTGTGTTGAACAAAGAGCTCAAACGGAGCTGCTAATTCTTTACTAAAACCATAATAGTTCATGTACGTAAATCAATTTAAAATGTTGATTACGTTTCTGGGGGCACAAGATGACCGTTATTTTGAAAATATCAGTGTTAAACCTGTAGAAACTGCTTTTGGCCACTTGGGGGCAGCAGAAACAAGCTGTCACAAAACACCTTTTTGTTGGCCAACCGTTGCTCATATTTACACATCTGGAGCAACATTATTTGTCATTTGGAGTTGTGTTTCTGACCAGGTGATAAGTGTATGTCCATATTCACCCTCTTATCTCTGATTTGACCTCAACCAGCTCCTGATGGAAACATCTTGTTTCGCCGTTAAATGCTCTACATGCAGCAGCTAACTTGCGGACTGATGCTGAGCAGGAAGTGCTCAGCATCAGTATAATCAGGAACCGCAGGTTTTAAGAGCTTCCTCTCTGAAAACAGCTGCCTGCTGTGGCTGAAAACACCTGGGATAAGGACTCTAAACACTTGGTTATGAGAGAATTGTAAGCAATGTGTATTTAATATGTATTAAAAAGGACTTTTTCCAGTTGAAATATAAACCTGTGCTTGCTTTCTTGTGGACAATAACAGTGGCACATTCGTTGATGGTTATCAGCCGTCATTCATGCCGAGACGAGTATGTGTACGTGTGTGTGTGTGTGTGTGTGTGTGTGTGTGTGTTCTCCTCACCCCACAGTACTGGTCTTCGTTGAACAGCTGAGGAGGAACAGCTGACGGGTTCCCCGCTTTGCTTCTCATTTCGTCACAAACCTCTCTGCCCACAGAGATGTCGATGAGCTCGAACTGGATGCTTTTACTTTCAAGGATTCGCATCACTTCAGCCTGTTGAGACTTCACCTGAGAAAATAAAACACACACACACACACACACACACACACACAGAGACCATCAGAAATGTACTGAAGCCCAGCATACCAACTAGGAACCAGTCATTCAAGGCACAGTGCTGTAATAGAAAAGCAGTGGCTTTTATCTGGCTCCTGGGTGATGATTAATAGACCTCGGGAACGCTCTGCTATCTTTTTGGGGCGAATGAGGAAGTTGGGAGGGGGTTTCGTAAAGTGACCACACCCGAGCAACTGAAAACAGACGAGCTGCCGTTTAGTTAAAAAGAGGAATTGCTTTTACAAAGCTTCCCTGAATCGTGTGAAGTACAAAGTTACAGCAGTTGACAACGTAGATTTGAGGGGTATGCAGTGGAAACCCTTCTTGAAGCGCTGCGTGTAGCCTGTATTCAACTTTTCTGATGTGTCCATAAAAATCCATGAGATGCATTAAGAGAGGGAACACATTTCAAACTTAATAAAAGCATTTATATAGTAAAGATAAGAGGGAGAGGGAAATACTTTGATAGAATAAAGCAATAGGACAGAGTAATGTGGCCGTGCAGCCGGTGATGAAGCCAGCAGAGAGACTTGTAATCGGTCACCATCTTCCTCTGGCTTCAACAGAAACCCAGACATCAGCAGCGTCACTGCACGTGAGAGGGTTAAACGCTCGTGCACGTCACTGGACTTTTTCACAACATGATGAATTCCTAAAAAAAAAAAAACCTAATAGGTACCAGATGTGTGGCCCAGTGCTTTGTCATATACACTGTCTTCATACTGCTGCAAGGAATAATGTGGCACAACGTCATCACAAAGTCAAAGTATTTAAGAGTTAAAAACTAACACGTGCATCAAATAATCTGACTTTTCCTGAATTGGTTAATTCGGTTCACACATGAACTACCAGGCAGCTCTTACTGGAGTTACTTATCAGATTTCAGTCATTGTTCTCGTGCTCGTTTATCACCAAACCACAGACACTAGAACAAGAAGATTAAGGAAGTGAGCTCCTTACAAAATATACAATTCCTATAAAACAAGTGTTGTTCGGTGCATTTAATGTATTCTGAAACATATTGGTGGTAATAAACGACTTATCTTTATCATTTATTATGCTATAGTCATGAAACATTACATGAAGTTTGGCGAACAGGAAGCGGATACACAGGGTCGCTACACTTTGCGTAAGTATTACCCGTAAGCATTACGCAAAGTGTAATAAATATTGAAGTATTACGGTCCATATTTTGAGGAGACATTTGTACAAAATGAAATAGCTCGATAGAAACAACTTCCTCTAACGTGCCAACATAAAGGAAACGAGGTGGAATCATGCATCCTAGTTCGCCTTTGCAAGTCTTTTATGTTTTGTTTCACAACTGATAGCTTTCATCTTTATTTAGGTAATGCTGACGTTACAATAATACTGATATAAACGGGCGCTGACCAGCAACAGGCCCGCTGCACCGTTAGTCAGGAGGAAGCGGACTGACTGATATGGTGCTGGGTGTGTCTGTCGGGCTGAGCATTGGTACCATTGTTGGCTGCAGCCGGAGCCTCGAGCACAAACACGCCGTTTACGTTCGTTAAATTGCGGCCACTCGACTCACCGTCCGGGAGGCAGTCACGGTGGTGTAGTACAGTTTGATTCCCATTGCTGCTGCAGGTCCGTGAACTCCTTTTGTGTATCTGCTGAGTAGCTTTCTCTCGCTTGCGTCAAGCTCCAGTGTTATCGATTAACAGCGAAGGAAGTTCAATAGAATTGTCAAAATAAAAGACGTGTATTTTTTCACAGCAAGGGGGAAATACAATACAAAGTTGTATTTTGCATAAAGTCAAGACATGGCCTTCAGGGCTCCACATAATAAAGAAGGAAGCACCTGTTGATATTGCATATATTGCATCTATAGCATATAATCCTATGTTCCCAAATGAAGTTACAATTAATTAAAAGACCAAAAAGACATGGTCATACAGGGGAAATGGTGCTTCTGGGGGTTAGGGTCCTTGAGGCAATTACACCTTTTGTACAGTGTATAAACCAGCCTTGCCTTGAACACTGTTTTTATGTTAGTAATAATAAGCAGTTATAAGTAGCACAAAGATTTAATATACATTGATCAATAGAAGTCTATTATAGAAGTCTACAATCAATTGATTGTTTAAGTGCTCATGCAAAATGCCACGCATTCCTCAGTTTCCATCTCAGTTGTGAGGATTTCCTATTTCTTGTATTATGAGACAGACAACCAAATAATTTGTTTGTTTTTTTACATTTTGTTAAACACATTTTCCAGGAAAAAATCATTGAAAAAAATAAGTGGAATGTTAATCAATACAGAAAATAAGAATTAATCACATCAGTTTATCAGTTTCGACTTCACTTATTCTCTTCTGATGTTTCAATACATGTTTAATATTGGAAACAATGACAGGAAATGATTGCTTGTGTTGTGGTGAACTTGACTCTACTCTCCCTTCAGACTGAGGATTACTACTGGCTGCTCAATTTAAAGAGACAGTGCAGAACTTTAAACCTTGCGCACAGCACACTGAATATAATCCTGCAGGTTTATTAATCTGCATATTGTCCTTCATCTTTCCTTTCTTCCACTCATACTTCTCTTCTTTCATTTTATCCTCCTTTAGACATTAGCCCCCTTTCTTTTGCATCGGTTTGTTGTTTCTGGTCCAATCCAACCCAAAACTTTGATTATTTTTACACATATTCTTCATATTGTGAACATTCTTTAGTCAATATTTTGTCCATTTCATCCTCTTTGCTTTACACACTGTGCAGTTTATTGCAAAAGATATATTCTACATATTTATTTTATTGTTGATACTTTATATTTATGATTGTTGACTTTAGTTTTCTGTGGATTTTCTGTGAAAATGCACCACTTTTCTAAGCTGAAAAGACAAAAAGACAAAATTCAATAAGTTGACAGCATTAAAGAGATAGGCCCTTAACTCTGTTTGTCTCCTCTGAGAAAACTTTGATTATATTATCTTCCTGTCGTCCCTCTCTATGTTGTTTCACCTCACTGACTCTGAACACGGATCCATATGACTCACAATTCAACGCTCACTTTGTGGCCCTTTCACCTTCATCCAAAGCTTTTAGGTCAACTCTTTCATGTCAGCGAGGTTAAGACAAGTGGACCAGGATCCTCAATGTGAAGCTTGGTTGATGGGGTTAAAGTGCACTTTGTGTTTGAGAGGTTCTCCTAATTCAGCACCAACAGCAGCACATGAGCACCACCCAGTGTTGATGAGAAGAACCACATGTTGACTGAGGAGGATACCAGAGCCTCTCAGACACAGAGGGAACTAAACCACAAGAGTTCAGACTAGGAGATAAATCAAGAAGTTAAAGCTGCATTTTATTTTATTAATGCAGCATTAAATGCCCATGTGAATCTGTCAACACACAAAACAAAAACACACGCTGACTGGCAGTTTTAAAATGTTTATTAAAAAATAAAATAGAAAAAAATATATTTACATAAAAATGTCAAAAAAAAAAAAAAAAACGACAACCACAAGCTGGGCAGTGGTTCCCTCCGGCCATCGGTAGCTCCGTGTCCATTCAGAGGGCCACTGCTCACATGAATCAGCCAGGACAAAGCGGGGCTGCCGCTTCTCTCTAAACAGCAGCCGCCAGTTTAAAATCCCTCATTGTATCGCAATGGGAGGGGGGGGGGGGGTGTAATATTACATTGCATCTACATGTACGCCAAAAATCTCAGCGGTCCTGGCCACTCTCTGTCGTTTCCTTTTCACACCACATCTGGAGACGTGAACACGGAGAGAGCGAGCCGCACCGAGCCGCTGAGGTTTGAATCCACACAGACCTTCCTAGGATACTGCATGTCAAGTCTTTTTGCTGTGTGGAGATGCAGGCAACTCTAACCCCAGTCGACAACCTTCCGTCACCAATTTCATCTTTTCAGCCTCTCATCGTTGCTGGTTCTAAATCGCTAAAAAAGCAGACGTGGCTGTCAGGGATGTCAAGAGTTATTCAATTTATAAGCAGGCTAGGAGTGCATGGAACTGAGCATTTCATGCGCCGACGCGATCACCTCCCTTTGGAGGGAAATAATCCCCCGTAGGGAATAAACCGGGTGAAAGGGTACGATGGTATGTCTGGGCACATCTAAGAGAAGTCTGTGGCGTCCATAATGATTGTTATTTGGGTCAAATCATTTAACGCGAGAGGACTTTCTCTATCCGGACGTGATGAGTAGCTCATAAGCTGCTTTGCCTCAAAACAGAAACCCTTCATCCGAGATTGAATTGATGCCAGGTGCGGTTTCGACAGTGGGGTCAGAGTTGCCATGGTTTAAAAAGAAGAAAAGGGGGAAACACAAATAGTGTAACAGTACTGAACAGAGTCAAAGAATCGTTGGTGGACACTCTGGCCCTTCTGAAGAGCACCTGCGAGAGTGCAAGTCGCTCTCTCGGGTGCACTTGCTCACGAAAGCGTCTGATTAAAAAGCGGTGGTGGCGAGTCATGAGTCTCGATACGTTCTCACACACGTTTCACTATGTCACACACTACACGGACCCAGACCCAACCACCCACATCAACATCCCTCCGTACGCTCCTCATGTGCGACTGACGGATGTAGAAGACTAGACTTTGAAAACATATCAGGACCTTCGTACAAACACAAGGGGGGGGGGGGGTCAGTGGATGGACTTGTAGTTCACATGAGTTGACTTGGTAGTCTTGACAGTCAGTAACATTACTCCAGTTCAACAAGCAGTGTTTTGTCATTTTGGGGAGAAAAACTAAATAAAACGGAAAGAGGAGAGTTGACACAATAATTAGAATAATCCACTTGCATAGTAATAAGTGTTGTGGGCGAGTCACGGCCTTCCGCAGTCCCGTCTGCAGGTGTGTATGTGTATGTGTGTGTGTGTTTTTGCGTGACACGTTTGTGCTCGCGGAAAAAACGACGTACGCACACTCCGAGTAAACACAAAGGAAGGCATTGCAAACAATTGGCGGAAGTACCTGGCAATCAAATATACACGAGATTCCTGAATGGAATCAAAATATGAGTTCCCTTTCACGAGGGTCCTCGGTTCAGGAAGACCCCCGCTCTCTCTCTCTCCCTCCCTCCCTCCCTCCCTCCTCCTCCTCCCTCGTCCAGGACCATAGAGGAGGAAACCGTATCGCTGAGCATCTTAGTGTTGTTGTGCACTGATTTACAGCTGCGGGCAAGAGTTGACCTCAGCCCTGGGATCAGATTTCCACAACACGCCCCTCGAGTAGAGAGACTTTAGAGGATTCCTCTGAACCTGGAATCGGAGGCTCTTTTTGTCTGCACTCTGACTCTAATCTTGATCTTCAAATTCAAGTTAGATGAGCCGTTGCCTTCTCGGCCCCAACCCTCCGACAAACATGTAATAAAAAAAAAAAAGAGACGACCACGGAAATGAAAAGAAAAGACACGAGCATATATGTTTAAGAGAACGGGTTCTTTCAGGCCAAAACTCTGCACAGCCGGGAAGCTTTTCTTTTTAAAAAAATCGCCTCCGGTGGAGAGAAAGATGGCCGACACAAAACTAGCAGGTCACTGCCCGCCTTCCGCCGAAATGACCAAATACGGCAACAAGCACAGTCCCACAAGGGACACACGGCACAGACATACGACCTGGAGGCAGCACTGCTGAAGCGCCATCTGCTCAGGAGCGACCTCTTCTGGGCCAACACAGGATTACATCCTCAACTCTGGCTTCTCGGGATATCCCAGGGTGCAACTTCCATCCTTCCTACTTCCCTCCAGGAAGCCTGAGACAAACCGGACCGAGGAACAAAACTTCCACGAGGAATTTCTCGTTAACCTCGACCACTTTCACAAGACTGATGGAGGGAAACGGGAGGAATTTGAAGGTAAGAGCTCCGAATCCCTTTCTGTTCCCGCTTCTCTTTATCAAACAGAACAACACAAGTAAGACAGGGAGAGAAGAAGAGATCGGGGGGGGGGGGGGGTCTTTGAACCGGGGTCTATCTCGACCTGACGACAGACAGGTGCACACACACACACACACACACACACACACACACACACACACACACACACACACACACACACACACACACACACACACACACACACACACACACACACACACACACACACACACACACACACAGAAACAACGACTCCAGAGATGCTGCCTGGTTTCGTAAACAAAATGTAAAACTCTACAAAAATAAAACGACTGTATAAAAATGCCTTTACATATACACACACACAAAATTAAATAAGCATTTACTTTAGTTCAAAAAAAGAAAAATAACATTATTGCACAAATGAAAAAGTGTATAAACTGTAAAAAAAAAAAAAAAAAAAGTAACACTGAACCACAGGCAGCTTGGCTGCAGCGGTCGAGACGAGGTCAAGTGGACTTGGCAATGGCTTCACCACCAAGTCTCACAAAAATAAACAAAAAAGACCTGAAACAAAGATGAGGTTACTGAAAGTAACGCAATACTGAAACTACAAAAGTCATGCGGAAAAGGAAGAGACAGGAGGAGGAAGATGCAGAGCTGGGGGCTGTAGTTCCATGAGTGAAAACTGCTGGTCTCTGGTCCTCCGTCTGTCTGTCTGTCTGTCCATCCTCCCTGGAGACGAACGCAGAGGGGAGAGGAGAGGGAGCCAAAGAGGGGTTCCTATCTGCTGAGGCTGACCGGGAGGCTGTCCCTCTTTCTGCGTCGCCAAGTGTTGCGGTGGTACTGTGTGTGACTGTGTGTGTGTCCGCGGTTAGCCAGGACCGGGTTGTTGACCAGCGGCGGGTTGTGGAAGCCCTTCACGTTGAACTTGGCTCCGTTCTGAGGCGTGTTGGAGAGAATATACAAATAAACCTCTAACTTCTTTACTGATGGTGCACCAACAACTACATAAACTATGCTGCTATGTCATGCTGGATGTCACTGCACTAACCAATCAAATGCATGCACTTACACATTGCTGGCACAACACGGATCATTGTGAGGACTAAAGAGATCTTAGCTGTTTAAATGGAGGACAGATTGATACCACTCATGTCGACATGTTAAATATGAAGCTACTGCTAGCATACAGTTAGCTTAGCGTAAGAGGCTGGAAACTATGGAAGCCCATTCCCGCCAGCAAAAAAAAAAATAAGATCACTAAAAAAATAAAAAATAAAAATAAGATCACAAAAAAAAAAAAAAAAAAAAAAAAATAGTAACTTAAAAAAAAATAAATGTAATTCACAAAAAAAAAAAAAAAAAAAAATCCACCCAGAAAATAAATAATAATAATTCTAATAATTTTTAAATTTTTTTTATTTTACTTTTTTTCCACCAGCAAAAGAAAAAACAAAAAAACTTTTGGTGCATCCATCTGTAACCATAACACTGACCAGATTTTTCCAGTTGCTATAGAAAGTCGAAATTATGAGATACTTTAACACAACAGTCATAGAAGCAGCTATGACATATGAATGGATTGTGAGTACATTGAAGACTTCTTTAAAACGCGGCTTTACAACACACAAAATACAGATGATGTTTCACATGGATTGTACTGAGCAAACGCACCCTTGAAGCTCTGGAGTATAAAGAATGAAACCAATGTGGCTGAGGTGGCGACCAATAACTATGGAAGCCCATTCACGCCAGGAAAAAAATAAAAAATAAGATCACCAAAAAAAAAAATTATAATTAATTCACAAAAAATAAAAATGAATTCACAAAAAAAAAAAATAATAATAATTAATTCACAAAAAAATTAAATATATATATATTTTTTTAACTTTTTCTGTCAGCAAAAAAAAAAAAAAAAAAAAGATGTTTCCAGTTGCTGTTTATTGGTCGCCACCTCAGCCACATTGGTTTCATTCTTTATACTCCAGAGCTGCTTCTTGCTTAACATTCTATTCAAGGGTGCGTTTGCTCAGTACAATCCATGTGAAACATCATCTGTATTTCATGTGTTGTAAAGCCACGTTTTAAAGAAGTCTTCAATGTACTCACAATCCATTCATATGTCATAGCTGCTTCTATGACTGTTGTGTTAAAGTATCTCATAATTTCGACTTTCTATAGCAACTGGAAAAATCTGGTCAGTGTTATGGTTACAGATGGATGCACCAAAAGTTATTTTTTTTTTTTTGCTGGTGGAAAAAAAGTAAAATAAAAAAAAAAAAAAAATTATTAGAATTATTATTATTTATTTTGTGGGTGGATTTTTTTTTTTTTTTTAAGTTACTATTTTTTTCTTTTTTCTTTTTTAGTGATCTCATTTTTTTTGTTCTTTTTTTTGGTGCTCTTTTTTTTTGTATTGGCAGGAATGGGCTTCCATAGGAAACAGCTAGCCTAGCTCACCAAAAAAAAAAAAACTCCATATCAAACTATTTTAAATGTATCTCATTTGATTAATTGGTACAAAAACCAAGTGTAGAAATAGCCAGTTGTGGTTTTAAAGCCGATTATATTCCAGACAATTAGCTGGTAAACAGATTATTTAACCTTTGGACAAAGCCAGGCTTAGGAGGAAACACTCTGTTTTCAGTGCGTTTGCTAAATTAAGCTAAATTCCCGCCGTCTGTGGTTTCATAACTAACGTACAAATGTGAGAGTGGTATTAATCTTCCTCTAACTCTTGGCAAGAGAGTGAATCAGCGTATTACCCAAAAAAGGTGAACAATTCCTTCAATAAGCTAGCAGGCCTCAATAACAAAAAATTGGATTAAACTGTTGGTCCCTGTTTTTGTCATTTCCACGCCAGATGTTGGAACATCAGGCCACTGAGCAGCAGCGACTGTGTTTACAGATCAGTTATGGACTACAGATGTCAATTTAACTTTTTGCGAGTGCGAGAGAGACAAATCACACACTTTGCTGAGAACGGAAGAGAAACGGAGATGAGAGAGAGTGTGTGTGTGTGTGTGTGTGTGAGAGGCAAGTCTGCCTCGACAGTGCATTTGAGTGCGTGTGTGTGTGTGTGTGTGTGTGTGTGTGTGTGTGTGAGAGGCAAGTCTGCCTCGACAGTGCATTTGAGTGCGTGTGTGTGTGTGTGTGTGTGAGAGGCAAGTCTGCCTCGACAGTGCATTTGAGTGCGTGTGTGTGTGTGGCATCCGGCGCCTACCTTGTGTGTGTGGCTGGAGTGGGGGCTGGGCGGAGACTGGGGGCTGGAGGGGGCGGGGGCATGAGCATGGGCTGGGGGGGGCATGTGGAAGAAGGGGGGGAGCCCGGTGTCTATACACACCTGTCTGCCAGGTATGGAGTGCATTGCTAGACCAACGGGCAGCGAGACGTGAGCCTGGAGGACCAAAGGGACAATAATTAATATCATATATAATTAATAATAACAGGAAAGAGCAACATCTTGGTCTGATATTTTAGATATAGTTCTCTGAACACTACCTAAACCTGATCCACTACATCATATTTTTCTTAATTTCCACTCATGGTCTAAGCTGACGTAATCCCAGAGTGCCTGTGGACGTTCCTACCTGTGAGCCTGGATGCAGGAGGAGATGGTGTCCTCCCATGCCGGGCTTGCAGGTGCCCATGCTGAGGCCCGGTGAAAAAGCCAGGCCCAGAGGAGGGAAAGACGGGTACGGCGGCATGGCTGGAGGAGGGACGGGACACGGCAGCGCTGAATCGGAGTCCTGGCGAATGACACAAACGCAAAGAGAGAACGTGATGAGCAAGATTGAGTACGTCTTGTTGTTGTTGTTGTTGTGTAGTGAAAATAGCACTTTCTGAAATGACAGTGTTCGTTGCTCTTCAGGAACGGCTATGTGACGCCTGCCTCCACATGTTGCACACGACACACCCTTCATCCTGCAGAACCCTTGCAATACGCTTAGGCCCTAAGCAAACAAAGCACCCACTTAGCTTCTTCAGCTTCTCCTTACACGCCTGCAACCTTGTGGTCAGTTCAACACAGTCATGGAAGAGGCCACTCACACTTTGCAAAAGCTCTCTCCCTCTACTCTGAACGTCCTGCAGGAGCTTCAGCACATCGGGCACCTTCCATTCGTCATCTTCTCCCCTCTCGACGGCTTTCATAAAAGAGCCATGTCCTCTGGCATCATGACGCCACTCCAAAGGCTTCTAAGCTCCTAATATGAATTTCACATTCATCATATAGCTGCCTCAGTGCACTAACACCGGGTAATGTATTCACCGGAGTGAGCTTCAGTAGCTTTGACATGCAGGCATTCACACTGAGACCCTTGCTTCCAAATCAGTTTTAAAGTACATAAACTGGAGCGTCATCATTGCCATCCATGTCCTGCTAACGCCTTTACAGCCGGCCCTGTTGCCCTGTTGCCACAAACTTACATTTCCATTGAATTTAATCTTCTTTAAACTCAACATTCCCCACATGAACAGTTTTACATGGATGATTAACTCATCAACCAGGCTCACACTTGTAGCTAATAGTTGCATTTAAATTAGATTTGTGGTGCTTCCATCAGATGGGTTGGACAGAGAAAAGAGGTTGACGCTGCATGTAGTTATACCAAGTGGGTGTCTTACTCCATTACGTTGGTTGTCCATTACATAATCACAACATATTAGTTGTGCCAGACAATGTATCAATCAGGAGGTAAAACTGCATAGAGGTCTGCAGTAATTTGTCATGAGAGTTTCATGCATCATGGACGTATACAGAAGTAGCTTTTATGTGGATTAACTCTTCGTGTCAGAATTCACTTGACAAATACGGTATCGTTCAATCCGTTGACCCACAAAAGGCAGAAACCACACCGAGTGCTTCTTCCAGTGCGTGCCTATCTGCTGATCATACATGTGTGTGTGTGTTGTTCTTACGTTGTCTGATCCAGACAGCGAGGAGACGGAGGAGGCGGAGGAGTGCTGCTGGGGGCTGGAGATGGACATGGGCGAGTCGGCGCTGTGGGGCGACGCCGACTCTCTTTGCTGCTCCTCCGTCCCGACTCCCCCGCCGAGCACACAGGGCTCCCGCTCAGACGCCGGCTCCTTGGGAGGTGACACTGCAAAAAAAAGAAAAAAAGATGAAAGGTTCAGTAATTCACAAATTTGACACACTTTGCTCTGTGGAATTTATTATTCATACATGAAAAGTTGAGTTTTTTCAGTAGAGTGGTGAACTTTGAAAATTCTTCTTTTAATAGAATTCAGTGACTTGAAATTCTTCGAATTCTTCAAATTCATTGAAGCGGAAAACATCTGTTTTATAAGATGTTTTCCACGCATCAGAGTGAACCCTGTACTCCTCTTACAGTCCTGGTTTCAAGACATGATCACGGAGAGCATGAGCAGTTATTTCTTCACTACTCTAGATTGAGGTCTGAGGAGTCGTACCTCTGTTGTCTGTTCGCGCCAGATCCCTGCCCCCCCACTTCTTAATGATCCATTCCCTGTAGTCGATAACTTCCTGGGTCAACCGGATTATCCTCCCCAAGGTGCTGCAGAGAGGAGAGAGAGAGAGAGGGAGAGAGCGAGTTAAAAGAGAACCACTTTTATTCTGGGTATCTCTGGTGCCGTTGAGTGGATTGAATGAAAACCTTTCGGAGTCTTTGTTGGGATACGACCGTGCAAGCGGCGACACAGCATGACTCAGCACAGTGTAGGCATAGTCAAACACCTGCTTGACATGCATGGCACCATAGGAGCCCCTCCCCACGTCATTACCTGCATGGAGAAAAGACGAGCACAACAAAACAGAGGTACATTTTAAAAAGGGTGGAAGAGAAACAAGATGGCGTCGTAAGCGCTACGGCATGACAACCTCATTTTGAGTTCACTGTAATCGACACACACACACACACACACACCTGGGAGAAGCGGGTCCTCTATGCAGAGCGTGGATGGTCTGTATCCATTGGTCATGGCCTTCATGATCTCCTCTTTGGCTAAGTATGCGCCTCCACTTTTGATGCGGATCCCAGTTTTCAGGTAGTTGAAATGGCGGCCGTACAACTCGAAGAACTCGATGAGCAGCACGCCCAAATTCTCACTGGGGTTCCTGGCATCGATACGAGGATGGAGCTGAAGGGCAAGCGCAGGAAGACTGGATTAGTATGTATAGAAAGCAAGTGTCACTGTGCATTACTTAAGATTGCAGGGCTGTCCCTATATGTACACTTTTTGGAGCCGTGAGGAATATATCACCTCCTCCTAAACCTCCTTCTCTCTACGAGCGTTAGTCACCTCTCATCCTTCACTCAGCCAGAGAAGCAGTCAGATATATTACAGTTGCTTTGAAGTAAAAGCTCTTTCTCTGCAGTGGCTTCTTAACACGTGGAGCATCAACACAAGCTGTCAGACTTTCCTGAAACTTGCGTTCATCATTTACTTATATTGTGCTTTACTTCATCATCATTGTCTGCTGAGAGATGAGGACAAAAAACGTATCTCAAAGCTTTTCCCCTTTTATTAAAACTGCGACGAAATGCACAATAATTCCACCAAATACATCACAGAAATAGGAAAGTAGCTTATATGTTGTTCTAAAAATGAATAAATAGACAGCATATAAAATAAAAACCCGTCTATCGCTCTCCTCTGGTACGTTTCAGCACCCAGGACAGCGCCGCAACAACACACACACACATCCACGACACTATCCGTCTGAAAATAAGAATTACTGTCGACGTATAAGGAATAATATGACATTAATATTCCGTATTTCATGGGTTACTAGTGATTTTTAGAGTAATCCATATGTCCATGTACAACACTGGATATGTGTAGTAGCTGTACTACTACTACTACTACTGTGCATGCTGTTACTGCTAGTACCATCAGTGTTGGTGTTCTTAAAACACACCACGGCTAATACACTACAATACTGCAGCACTTTCATAGCACTGCTGTTACCTCTAAGCTCCAGTGTGCAGCTGCGACCCCCTGGGATGCTTCCTGCTTGTACAACACATGTTTAGGGGTGTGTGTGTGTGTGTGTGTGTGTGTGTGTCTGCGTCTCACTGTACCTGTAGGAAGCTGATGACCATGAGGATCAGGCTGTAGGAGCTGATTCCTCCAGTGAAGACTTCGTTTAGATCTCTCTGCAGCAGAAACTGCTTGAGGACAAAGATCAGGTAAGGCAGCACTGGATACATCTGGAAGCGGAAGAAGAGACGAGATGTGAGAAACGGTGGATTCAGTCAAACTCTGGGTTAGGTAACGGGAAGAGAGCAGAGGAGAGAATCCTTAAACGAAACAAAACGAATGACTTAAGTCCCATTTGTACGAGTCACCTCAAAGGAAATAATTCATTTTCAAATCTGTGTATGTTTTTCATTTAACATAAGTAAATGAAGTGATCAAAGTCTGTCTCTAACTGCTATTAGACAAAGCAGTAAGATAAACACCTAAATGTGTATTTTGGATGTTTTCTTTCCAATATTCTGAAACAATAAAGAAGCAAAAAAACAGCCCAGAATCTTAAACTTGAGCAGCTCATAAAAATGTTTTCCTCATGGGGTGTCTCCCCTTAAGAAGTGAGACCACGACTGGCAGCATGGAAATCTGACCCACGAGGATGAACTTTCAGGTTGACCTCTCAGCGACTGCACTGGAAGCCGTCACACTCACCACCACCACCACCACCGGAGTGATGCCGACTGTGGCAGTCGACAGCAGGCTTTCAAGCTCCGACATGTAGAACCCAGAAAACCATAACACTAAAATCAACAACAAAAGAAAAGAAAAAAAAGGCCAAGACTCGCTGGAACATCAGCTCCTGGAATTCCTCTTTTGACGTTAGCTACTACCACCGAGACTAAAGCAGAGCCACGGGGCCGCCTTTCACCTCCGCTGAGTTGATTTGGCAGCAAGATCTTCAGCCACGCACAGACTCGGTGTGAGTTAAGAGGATATTATTCTGAGCACAGTTGCTGGGGTCGGTCCCAGCTTCACTTTGGAAATGAGAAGTGCCAATTCGAGATTGGAGTGAAGTTAAAGTGTCATGCTTTGAACTGCTGGCTTGCCCGATTCACAGCGGGAATTTCCAAAGTAGCTGTATTTAGACCCCACTGTAAAATGGCAATTATGTGACTCCTCTGGTGGTTTTTACTTAAATACGTCTACGTGATCTTTTCCTGCTCTCTTCCTCCACATCTGTGTAGTACGCAGTTATGTGCGTTGTGGCCGGATTTCTCCCAATTCACAATCCCCGTCTGCATCATTTGATTAAACAACACTATGAAAACAATGTGCATCGCCTATACCTATAGGTATATCTCACCTTAACATAATCTTTAATGAAGCTTGCCGCCTTCACTCCAGTCTCCACGTTGAAGCTGATGTCCACCTTCACCTCGGTCTCCTGGTCGGTCAGCTTGATGATTGGCACCTGAAGGGAGAGACGGAGACGTGAATGAGCAAACGTTACGGTGAAGTCATGAGCTGGGGACACGAAAGCCTTCTGTTCCAACTGACAGCCTTTGAGACCCAATCGCTAAATAAATGTTTTAACTTCAAACGGTCAGAGGTAAACGGGGGAGAATCGTTGACCTGAGGGTGAGTAGCTGATGACCAATTTTAAATTTTTTTGTGTGAACTAGAGCGGACTGCTTTTGCAATATTATAGTTGGCACGAACTGTATATTTACAGGTCAACAGGAAAAAGATCCCCACGCAACCGGCAGCGTGTGCCACGTATCACGCAAACAGATGGACGACACTAATTGAGTCTCTTCTTTTTCCCCTCATGGAGGTAACGAGGTAACGAGCCAAAGCTTTAGACATCCTACTGACCATTTAAAAACACACAGACGAACTTTTCTCGGAGTGTAATAAGTGCTGCCAAATGTTGGTTTGGCTGCGTTTGTTACAATCGGTTCCCCCTTTACTGGGACTGTTATGTTCCATTACTTACTGTGAAGAATTAAACCTTTTGGGGGACCGAAATCAACCATCTTACTGTTCTGTGGTGCCAGATCATTGCTCATCAGTGACGGTGGGATATGAAATACTCATTTTTCTCCTAAATTCTCCGGTGTGGCTTTATTTCGGGCCTCGATGTGAACACGGGAAACCTGCCCTGGTTACCCACCGTGGCTTTGTCCAGCACTTTGATGGAGAACGGTTCGGCCACGTTGTGCTTGCGGAGAGCTTGTTCCAGCTCTTGCAGCGGGGGGCGCTCCCACTTCCCAAACACCACCAGGTCAATGTCGCTGAGGGCAACAAAAAAAAACATTCGGGACGTTAAAATACTGGCCAGAAAAACACACCAGGGATGAAGTTTACATTAATACCAGTGTCTTACCTTGTTGGAAGGTACAGCCCTGTGCTGAAGCTGCCAAATATTTGGACCTGGAAAACAACAATGATGAAGAAATATGAAAATGAGCAAAAATCTGAGTGGTTCAACCGTTAAAGACAGAGCCGGTTAAGGATTGAGAGAGTTTGATTTTGGGGGCATTACGTCACAATCAATCCACTTGAAGAGAGCGGCTTCAACCACAGCTGCTTCATTCATTTTTAGATTCAGAAGAAAATAGTTCTTCCCCCCCCCTCCACCCGCCGTGATTGCAATGCCTCAGGCAAGCCAGCCTGAAAGCAGACAGGTTACAGTGAGGATAAATATCACGGGAGTAAAGTAAAAAACTAATTGAATTAACGTACTACCACAACTGTTGTAGTTTTCAAACGTAATAGAATATATATATCGGACAACAGCTCATCTGTCGTAATGATTTGGATATCCAGCTCCAATGTTTGCAAACTATCAAGAACTCGGTATTCCCACTTCAGGGATAGTAAACGCTCACGAGCTGCCAAATTAAGTACACAATAGTTAGAAAAAAAAAAAGTCCTTTTGGGGGCTGCAAGCGAAAGCTCTCCAACGGGGAAGCAGACTGGAGCTCTTTCCCTTTCCGTCTGGTGAATACGACGAGGCCGGAGCACAAAGACAGGCCGGGATTAATAGGCTGAAATGAAAAGGGAGGCTGGTACAAATCAGGGGCTTGATCCATTTACCCGACACTCTGGCTCACGGTGGGAGGAGGGAAGAGTGGCAGCCAACAAATAACCACTGCGTGTGTTTTACATGATGAAGTAAAGAGAGGGGCATTACAGCAACACTACTTCTCAACCAGCTGCAGGATCAGTTGCCCCCAGAAGGTCACTGGTCACCCGACCAAGAAAGAGTTCATGACTTCAGGAAAACAGCCGATTGTCCTCTTAGCACTCTGGTTTTTGTAAGGATTAACAAACTAAACAGACGTTAGTGAGCTTTATATGCACTGGTATGTGAATTTTGTACTTGGGACAAAAGCTTAAGCTAGCCGTCTACTGGCTGTAGCTTCATACTTCGCTCATCCAACTCTTGCCATTAAAGCAAATAATCATATTTCCCAAAATGTCCAAACTCATCTTTCAAGTTTGACAGAATGCCATCAGCTCCAGAAGAGTGAAGTGTCGGACTCCAGACGGACTAACCTACATTTTAACCACAATTAAGTTCACTGAAAACAAAACCAATACATTTTGAAAGCGCTAATCCATCTTCCCCAATTCATGTGAAGTAGTTAGAGTTGAAAACAGTAAATAACAAGTTGGTGCTTTCTTCTTTCATTCTTCCTCTGATGTACGATTTAAGAAACTACTCTCCAATATATGAAGAATTTGAAAGAGGGGGGGTAGAAATAAACAGATGTGTGTGTGTGTGTGTGTGTGTGTGTGTGTGTGTGTGTGTGTGTGTGTGTGTGTGTGTGTCTCTTACATCTGCAGTGGGCCACAGCTCCTTGATGATCATCTCTATCCGGCTCACCACCTCCTTCCTCATAGCTGCTTCCTCCGGCCGAGGAGACATGAAGTTGTAGAGGTCCATCACCTCCTCGTGGAGTCTAAGAGGAGGGAGACGGGTCACGGTTATTCTCACCTCAGTAACAGTTATTATGCGCCACACGGAGCAGGACGCCGCCTGGATTGAGAGAAGGAACTGTAATATCTTTTCATTTTGAGTGTTTCACATTTCTTATTGTGAAGTTATACACAACTAACAATCATATGAGGAGATCTTCTAAAAAAGACTGACTTACGCATTCACACATTTTTGGCTTACAGTTTGGAAAAAGATTAAAAAAACCTCTCCAGATGGCCCAAGATATGCCTCCTTCTTATCACTGTGCAGGTTAACTCACATCATCCCAGAGCCAAGGAAGCTGCTCTACAGAGAGTTCCATGAGTTTTGATAGCTGCTACTTTACTGCAGACCTGATCAGATAAAGATGCACAGCAGTGCACTCGATCTAATCTGGTGCTGTACTTGTCAAAAAGGTAAACGGAGTGCATTTATGTCGCGCCTTTTTACCATTCATACACTATGTGTGGCTGGCCTGCCCATTGGGAGCCACTTAGGTTTTAGGTTTTTATTTAACAGTACGACGTGCAAACGGGAGCCGCCAGGGATCAAACCGCCGACCTGATTAAAGGACGCCGCGCTCCATCTCCTGACCTCCTGACCGATCCACATGAATTACTTCATGGTAGTAACTGTGAAGTAAAGATGGGGAGCCCGGGAATTACATTTCAAACGGCTTCAAACTATATTTTCTTTTCAAAATTGCTGAAGTGTGACGGAACACATATCATTTGAGTCCGAGCCTCTTTCTCAAACCTAACCTTAATACTACACTCAGCCCTAGTCGTAATACAAACTGTAACCACAGAGCTTAACCACGAGGCTAGAAATAAGACAATAAGACTCAAAAAAAGAAAAAGGAGAGAGTTTTCGTAGAAGTCTTATCTTACCATCAGTGAGGATATGTGTTCCTCATCAAGAGACAGGTACAACACACCTTTAAGGTTTTCTGAGGATTTTAAACCCTCACAGAGCCGACATGGCCCCGGGTGTTATACTCAACTTTAGTAACACAAAAGGCCCCATCACCCAGTACGCCTGAAGTCACAGGCTTCATAATCATTGCCCGTATGGTTTTGTGTTTGGGCAGAATGTAAAGATTTCTGACCGGTCAAATGCTTTACAACAGTGGAACTCTGTTCAACCCCGTGGCCATTCATTTTTCTAGGAATGCATACCATGATGTCAGTGTGAAATACAGAACAGGGAGACTGTCACAATCAATTACAAGAGCCCTGGAGGAAACGCAGTCAGCCCATGGATGTGCCCACTCTTTGGTTCAAAACTCTCTGCCAGCAGACCAGGGCGTTTACATGCCAACAGCCCGCCGTGGTAATTGTTGGGCAGTCAGAAGAAGAACTGCTGTTGCAGCCATCCCTGAAAAACTAGTTTAGGGTCAAACATAACTTTAGGACCCAGTGTTAAAGTAATCAATGGTGTTCAAAAGGTGCAGTCCATGACCAGAGTTTTCTATCAACCCAAACCTACTCTGATCTTCACAATATCAAGACAGCACCACCACACAAGTATTAGCATTTTCAATATTTAAAGGGCAGATCCCTCTGTGTGTGGGACTTCAAACAGAGCCCCTGGAGGCAAGCTACTGCAAGACTTATTAGAGCACAAGCCAAAACTTGCATCCGAAAAAACGTGTACAAACACAAATACCCGGAGAGAAGGACACATTTTATTAATTCACTACATGCAGGACGTGGTATTAATTAAGAACTTAGATTTTCAGTTCACTTAGAATTTGTGTGGGGAAACTATAAGCATCAAGCATGTGGAAGTGCCTTCATGACAAACACCGATTCCTTGTACAGAAAATTCCCAGATGGGTGCAACCAGCCATTACAAATATCACAAGGTCCTGCAACACATCTGGGAGTTCCTCTGTCATTTCTTTTGGATGAAGGCTTCTGCCAGAGCATAATACCTACCATTATAACATAAATAATCACATTATATTCAGTTACACTGCTCTTACTACTACAACAGTGTACGTTACTAGATATGTACAGTACGTCCCAGCCTGTCTGGGACATATCTTATGTCACCCTGAGAGAGCTCCACGAAGAACAACCTGTGAAAACAGAGTAAACCATAGCTGTACCCAGAATAACCAGAGTTTAAAAAGGCCAACTATCCAGAACTTTAACACAATGTATTCAAGAAGACTGCACAACTTAACGTATTAATAAACAGTTTACTTCACTTTTTTAAAGTGTAATGAAATGCTATGAAAACTACTGAAACATACAATATCAATGCTCCTCCTTTAAAGTTGTATCCTACTCTAAATGTAACTTTTATGATCAAGTCATTAGGAATAGTTCAGGCACATAAATGGAGAACTTCACCCAACATTAACGTAAGTTTAGTGTTATTCAACACCATTAGCTGGTGACCTGGTTGTAGTATTTTATACTTCTTCCAGTTAGCTATTTAGCGTTTTATTTTTAATTCGGCTCACTCTTATTTGCTTGACGAAATATTATTGATTTCATTTTTAAATTGCTAGTTTCCAAACTTCAACGTGGAGACAAAAGGGGAAAAACCGTTAGCTGAGCTAGCTATAGGCTAATCAGTCATGCTAACGGTAACCAAACGGATTACATATCCGGTCAAAACCTTCTAAATAAATCTCCAAACACTACAAAAGAGTACTTGATGCTGTGATTATGTGTATTGTTATACACTTCCCATTAATGCATGTCTTTTAAATCGTACTCATCAATAGTTAGTTGTACATTTGTATTTTATTTTTTTAACGGCACAGTTCAAACTTGAGCAGACAAAAATCAGAGCACTTCCGGTGTCTTTACGCAACTAATCTAACGGTAGCTTTTTTTTTTTTTTTTTAGCTATCCAGCAAACAGCCCAACTCCAGTTTACGCTGATAACGTAGATAGCGTTAGCTGCGTTGGGGAAACGAATAGCTACATCACGTTGGAACGTCATGTACAATGATACTTGACACATGCAACAAAATACAATTCCCAACAGCTTTTTAACAATTCAAACGACAGATGTCAACGTTAACCTTCTAAATCCTAAAAAGCAGTGATAAGTGTTCACTCACCCGAGGACCCCGGGGCTGTACTTCCTCGTCTTCCAAGGCGTCCAAGTGCTCGAGTAATTGCCATTAGTGCAGTTTGAAAGCAAGTAATTCATCCCATAAGTGCTCGCTTTGTTGTCAATTTTCCTCCGGCCCGGGTGGTGATTGTTGTGTGTGTGGTTTACAGGTAAAGGAGAGGGGTGGACCTGATGGCGCTTCACGCAAATCTGCTGTAAATTAAAAGCCGGGTGCTCCTGTTGTAGGTGATGATGATGATGATGATGATGGTGGTAAAGGTTGACGTTATTTTCCATGCTGTCCCTCACGTTGAAGAGCAGATTGGCACCCCCGACGTTTTTATTAACGTTGCCCGGTGCATTTCCAACAGTAGTAGTCCTCTCGAGTGAGCAGCTGGAAGAAGGCGGACTGTCGGTCCGGGATTCCTGCGAGGAGGACGACGAGGAAACGGCTCCAGGATCAGCTGCGTGCGTCGTGGTGAAAGAGTTGTGTGTTACATTCCCGTTGGACAGCGCAGTGCCATTAATACTAGTAGTAGTGCCGTTCATGATGCTGCGATGGCTGCTGCTGCCGTTGCTCAAACCGGCAGTAACGTTACTGCTGCAAAAGCTCTTCTTGTTGCCCGATGCCACCACCGCGGTGGCCACATTTTTTAAAACATCCAACGCTGCGTAATTCACGCACTGGTTGTGGTTCTGGTTGTGGAGCTGGTGGTGCTGAGCGGAGAGTGTCCGTACTCCCTGAGAGGTCTCCCAGACGCGCATCCATAAGGCGTTCGCAGGTCCTTTCTGTTCGGGCTGAATCCAAGCTACCCTCGGATCCATTCAACTTCTCTCTCTGGTAACACACCCCCCCCCCTCCTACAAGTATACCTAACGCACGCTACCGAGCCTGCGGCCTGGACCTCTCAACGGGCACCGCTCTGTCCGGGGTGACGAAAAGAGAAGTATTTAAACATTAATCCGAACTAGGAACCATTGATAAACTGTCCCCGTTACACCGCTAGCTGGGGGAGAAAAAAAAATGCTAGCCGTTTCCTACGGGAATTCAATATGGCGTATTCGCTTCAAATCTATGCGCATGCGCACTACGAGGGATTTCTTAAAACCCCCATACGCCCACACCTTCCATCCCTCCGGCGGGTTGATGAATTGCACGGAATACATATTTCCTTTACTTTTCTTTTTTGAATACATATTTAATTGCCCAACAAGTAATGAAGTCCACGGTGAATCGTCAATAATGAATAAAGGTTCCTGTTGAAGCCCTGTAAAGACTACTCTCTCCAAAGGGAGGAGGGAATGGGTTCATAGGGCATCCCCTATCAATATAAGGCTGGGCATATTAACTGTTTAAATTCTAGTATTGGCACATGTGAAAAAAATATCACATATCTATGAATATTCAAAGCTGTGGATTTGGGGTCCATTAAGGGAATCTGCCTGTCCTGGTAAGCCTGGCAGAGAAATACCCACACTGTAAACATGTGAAACCCTAGAAATGATAGGAAACATTACTCTGCAATACAATTTACATAAACATTAGACCGAGAGGGAGACCATATTGTGTTGTCAGCTGGCACCTCACATACTCCCAGGGGCCATAATCACCACCTCTGGCCCTTGAAATGCTGCTCACATACATACAAACTCTGCATTCCACAGGGTAACACACTGTTTCTTTTCCCTTCACTGTCTAAGCGCAAATGGAGCTCCTTTTTTTCTGTTTATTATTCCAGATGTACTCTGCTGCCCCGTGGATCCAAACGCTGATTTTCGAGGGGCAACACGCAGCAGGTGGTGTTGATCATCCCACACTCTGTAAACCACCCGGCCCCAGTAACAGCCATCTCCCAGCCCATTAGGCTCTGTGATGGAGCCGAGACAGGCTGGATGAGGACTAACCAGTATACCTAAAAGAGAGAGAGCGCGTCTTGCATAATGCCCGCCCCCAACCCCTGCTACTCACGTGCAGCATGTGACAGAGTCAAGGAAAAAACCCCCCAGAGCAAACTATGTGCCAGCTAGGATATGTAGCTCTCTGTGTAACACACTCAGACATACAGTATACACACAGCTGCTCACTCCTGCTGCACGCCTGTGTAAATCTAGGCTCTTCTTCCCATCTCCCTCCATCCGACGCTCTGTGAAACACGGGCGTTGCGAGTGTAACACCAGACTGAATAGGTTGTTCCTCTCATATCTCATGTCACAGTCTCGGCTCAAGCCAAACGGCAACACTGACCGTGTGCCAGTGTGTGTGTGTGTCATTTCAAGGCTGGTTTGCCTCATTGTCAGCTTTTATGGGATTACCACATTGGTGGCGACCGGACCGTAGCTGACAGATGCCCAACACACACACACACACATATATATATATATATGTACAGACAGAGACAGGGCTGGAAAAGTCAACAGTATGCTCTCAGGCATAACAGTAATAGCAGATAATATTAAGCAAGCGTGCAGTAGTCTGAGACTGCATGCGGCTTGAATGATAATGAGGCCGCAGCATGTTCCACATATTTAACCCACATTAGTGGAGAGCTGTATTTTCACTGTTCTATCAGAAGCTATTTCACATTTCTACACATGAACATATTGCCTGTGGTGCCTCAGCCACACTGTGGGGGTTTTATACAGCAACAAACAATGGACCCAGCTCCTGGAGGCTCAGAACTACAAATCTGGACCTGCAGTTTCAGCCAACCTGCGACCAGAAAATGCAAGAAAAGTAACAGCTGGCTGTTTAGACCTGAAGCCATGCAGATGTGTGACATATATCGGCAAGGAAAAACATAGCTTCATTCATTTTAACACTTGCACCACCTGCAGGCAATGACTGAGGTTCAACGTTTGTTCAATATCTTTTTTTTTTACATATTTGGCTTTTTGGATATCATGCTTTTCACACATTTTAAACCAGCAAAATATGTATTAACTGGAGCATATTGTTTTGTGAAATACTGGGAAGAATACAGAATTCACACCTTCTGGTTGGATTGGAAAGGGAGGGAGAGGATCTGTACGAAATTTTGTTAATCCTAAAACACACACAAACAGTCCCAAAAAAGTGTAAAAATTATTTAACATTGTAATTTGACCAAATTACTTTTTTATTGATCAATACATTTTTTTGCATTATTGAATACATTTTCGTACTTCTTGTTCTTCCTCAATTTTTTTGTCAAAAAAAAACTTGCATGTTAAGACAGAAAAACTAAAATTAAAATGCATTATGATAATTTGGTTTTAATTCAGATTTCCGTTGTACTTAGCTCCACCCACTTCTGGTTGCAAAAACCAAGATGGCTACAGCAAAATAGCAAACTTGAGGGTTCAAAACGGCAGACCACATCCACGTCTTCTATACAGTCTATGATTACAAGCCGGTTCACTCACATGCTTTGCATATAAAAAGAAAATCCATTGGCGCTGGCCTGAAGATGAATGGTATTATACTCGGATGGCAGGCCCAGTAAATGCTGGCTGTGTAATATAGTGATGCAATTACAAGTGTGGACAAAGAGGATACAGAGAGGAAATAGCCTGGAAGAGTAAGAGAGAGAGACGGAGGAGACCTCGGACATTGAAGGGTGCCACTCCGTGTGGCCTTCAGCGGCACACAGCCTTCGTTTCTCATCACACTCAGACGTCCTATTTTTTATTGACGAGTAAAAAACGATGACATCATCTTTTCAAAAGCAACACATTAATACAATCCATAATGACGTGGCCTTGGCTGCAACATGGTGTCGGAGAATGTTCTCCACTGGGGAAAGGGAGAACTGATCAAGAGTTATGGGAGGCGCTTATTAAGGAACGTAAAATGGGCTTCAATGCAATTATGTCATTTTCACTTGCATATGAATTTGCCAAAGCAATACGATAATTGCACTTGTTTCCCATCTAAATTTATTCAAAGAAACACTGAGAATAAGGCAGATCGCATTATTAGTATCGTTAAAAAAAAGACAATGCTTCCAGAAAAGTCCTAACCCACACTGATGAGATTATACGGCTCATGGTGATTGTGACACAATAATAGAATAGAAGAGATGTTACGATCGATTGCAATCTTTTGTCCCAGGCTTCCTCTTTTCATTCAGTCACACACAAACTCATCCAATCAGAGTGGTTTATGCTCAACGTGCTCCTGCTTTCACACTCAGTCATTTCTTCTTCTTCTTTCTCAGAAGCCCTTCACCAGAGTGATGTGTTTAGGCGACGCTCTCTTCTCCTTCTCATTACAGGCATGAGTGAGTTATTGAGGCCCACGCTTGACCTCATCTCTGGACTTTGAGATGATGAGGTGATTAGAAAAGTCTTTCTGATGGCACCCAGAGAAAAATGTGTTGGTAATTCGAGGTCCTTTGTCTTTCATCGGATGGATGTAAAAAAAGTTGCATTTGCAACAGACGACTCTCGAGAAAGAAGGAAAACTTTAAGTGTCTGCTTTGCATTTCGAGGTTTATGTTCCATCTGGGAGAATATGCAAATCAGCGAAGAGTCTTAAAAGTGTTTATTGCCGGTGCAGAGTGTTATAAATCCACTGTATTACAGTCGAGGTATGCTTCATTCGCTATCTCACTTCCTCCCGAGGAGCGCTAAATGTTGCCTCACCAGCAAACACAGCACTTCCAGCGCGCATTCAGTTCATGGTTGTTGAGATAATTTTGCTTTATGGACATTACAGTCGTGAGCAAAGGTAAAAAATAAATATATATGTATTTGTGTGCGGCTCAGATAAGATCACTCGCAAGCATGCAGCTTGTGTTTAATTTTGTTTGCAGCAATAAAAAAACGACAAACTGTATCTTCAAGATTTGTTTTGATATTAGAGCTATCCTAAATTATAATAATTTAAACATTGTGGCAATGTTCTTTGCTGCCATTGTAAGAACCAGTACCTTTTCAGGCTTCCTGTGCCCATGGACTGTTTAGAACAGAAAGGGAATCAGTGCCTTCCTATGTTTAGGGTAGTCTTCGAACTTAGCGAGGTACCATCTGTAGGAAGAGAGAAAAAGTTTCTTCTGTTAATCCAAGTATTTGCTTCAAAGTGTGAAACCCACACCATAAAAACCTGCTTACTGTGTGTATGTGTGTGTGTGTGTGTGTGTTATGATTCTTACTTGTGGTGGGCCACAGCCCTGCTGGCGAGGACCACTGTGGTAAAGATGGCAAAAGCTGAACTGTGAACGGAGTGGCCAGCCAGAGCGAAGCCTGCCCACTCTGTTATCTCTCCGAAGAAGTTGGCTCCGGACACATATTCAAACATTCCGCCTGTGGGTGGAAGACACAGGGATCAGGACAGGTATGCTTATCCTTTCATACGTCCACTGGAGGCAAAAACAACCCAAATATTTTCCATCTTAGGAAACATTTTTTGGGAAATTGTCTTATTTAGCATTAAGAATTCTTGAGTTGCAGCCAAAAACACAGTGACCTTTGACCACCAAATTATAATCAGTTCGTCTTTGAGTACAAGTGGATGTTTGGGCCAAATTTGAAGAAATTCCCTCCAGACTTTTCAGGGATATCCCGTTCACGAGAATGGTACGGACGGATGCAGAGATGAACGGACAACCTGAAAACATTAAGCCATCGGCCAAGACTGCTGCTGCTGCTGGCACGGAGGCATTAAAACATAGAATGGGATGAAATTCAATTTGATTTTGAACAATTAGGGATGCCCGATATATACTGGGCCCGATATTGGGAAAGGTATTGTATTATGTATTATTATGATAACGAAAATATAGCCGATAATTTATCAAACTAAATAATAGAAAGCTAAATTGCTTTCATTGAAGCTGTGGAATATTAAATCATCCATCTTTGCTCGCTGCATCTTAGCCTTCTTACCCGCAGGTTTGCATAATAATCCACAGGTTATGAACGTCTTTCTAAAATACCCAAAATGTAAAAATCATCAGTTCTCTTATTGGTATCGGCCTAAGAAGCAGGTAATTATCGGTATCTGACATTTCAACGTTCTCTCAATGTACGATAATAAAAACTCAAATGGCATCCACACAACAAGCTCCACAGCTCCACTCTTCTAAATATGTGTAAATCATTTTCGAGAGCAAAACCCACAAACGGACACAGCACATCCTGGGTAATGACAACAACCATAGTCATAAAAAAACAAAGAAGGTATTTTTTAACAGAACAAAAGTGTTAAAAAAAGGAATATAATACAAAAGCAAAGCACTCAACAGAGGACACAACACACGAGTCAGTACACGGCCACAGACCTTATCACACACACCTCCTCTATCGTATCTTATGAAACCTCAGTCTCCCAAGATGCAATCTGTAAGCCATTTCTCTCAACCACAAATCATACGCGAGTCCATTTTTCACCCTCGCAAAATTAAGTTTTTTGAAAAATCGCCATTCCAAACATAACAGTTCATTTTTCATACTCATTGGCAAGAGATGAGCTTGTTGCTCCAAGGACGTCTATGGAGCGGATCAGGCTCCCAAAGGCCTCCGAGTAACAATGAAAGAAGCTTTTCCATGAACATGTTGAATTACGGATTAAAAGACTTAAAACTGATTACAAACATCAGCAGAAAAGCTGCGCAAACTTTTCCCTGGAATAACAGAGAAACTGTATAAAAGACTAAGTCTGACACTGAGCGAGCAATCATGTGCACTCTCGTCCCAGACCTCATGTTTCAGTTCTGCATTCAGCCGAGCACTGCCTCTTTGACTGCAGGCTATTTGTCGCGTTGCTACCCTCTCCATGTGAAAATGGCATTCTTGGCTGAGGGGATTCCAGACGTGCCTGGAAGTTCATTGGGAGCAGCGCGGCTCACAGCTTCCTCTCGCCTCGCCCCTTCTCCGCTTTATTTTCCTTGAGGGTCCGGGACGGATTGTGTTCAACAAGTTCACCGCAAGTTCAGGCTCAAGGTGCTATTGTTGTGACTATGTTCTTAGTCGGGGTGGAGCCCCCTCTCTCTCTGTGAACCCGTTATGATTACTGATTCAGTTAGGAAAGGGAAAATCTAATTACGTGATCTAAAAAAGCAGCACTTTTTTCGCTTTTCCACTATATTCAACCCTCAAGATTATTTGTCAGAAGCAGTTTGGAGACGGGAATCTTACTAATCCCCCCCCCCCCCCCCTTTACTTGTCACTTCTCATAGAACGTGCATCCATTTTCACACAGTAAAAAGGTCAAACACACGACAGAAATATCCACCATCAAAACATTCTCTCCGCTGTTTTGCCTGTGAATTGTTTGAAGAATTTTCGCCCTAAAAGCAACAGCTCCACATTTTGGGTAAAATAAGCTGGCTTGTTTTCTTGCTGAGAGCGAGATGAGAAGATCGATACCACTCTCATATCCGTCTGTTCAACATGAAGCTGGAGCCAGCAGCCCGTTAGCTTAGCTTTACACAAAGACAGCTAGCCTAGCTCTGTGAAACTTCACTTTTTACACTTTGTTTCTGTACGGATTAAACAAACAAGATATATAAACGCATACATTAGCACAGTTTAGCTGTGCTGGTTGGCACACTTTGTTCCGGTTCCAGTGTTTATGCTAAGCTAAGCTAACCGGCTGCAGCTTCATATTTACTGTACAAACACGAGCGTTGTATTGAGCAAATAAGCAATAGACCGGGGTGCTTTATTTAGCATGCATCTAGAGTCCGTCGACAGACATATAATGTCCATGTTCCCGTGTGGGGCTGGCTTCCTGTCTAACATGATTACTATAAACACTGTGCGGCTCTGTGTGAAGTCAAGCAAAACTACACACACACAAACAAGACATGTACTGCGAGTCAAGGCAGCAAGATCCCTTTTAAACACTAATGTGAGGGTTCACAGAGGGCAAGGCAGGGAGAAAAAAGATAACTATTGACAACCTGTGATTCTGCTTACAGTGTGATTCTGTATAATCACGCGACCGCACTGGAAAATTAGCATCTAGTATACAAGGACCACAGAGTGCCATGACGTGATTACGGCTTTCTTGTCACCCTTACGACAGTGGTGGGGGAAGTAGAAGCATCTCAGTGTGGAATGTGGCTTTAAAAAGGAATTTTTCAGCCACAAAATGACCATTTGTATAGTAACTACTCACCACCTCACGTCACCTTGTGTTTTTCTCGGACGCCTCCACGGTGAACGAAGAATCAAAAAACCTCTTGATGAATTTCAGTAAATGGGGGATGCTTTAAAAAAACAGCCAAACTATATCAAAACATCTGTTTACAAACTCCCACACATCTTGTGTCTCTTAATCAAAGTCTCATTTATCCAGTTAAAACACATGCATCTTCACTAAAACCGTAATATTTAAAAAACATGCACCTAAACAGTTGCATGCTTTACACACATGAGGTTTTTCCTCTTTGAAAGTTAGATGCACTGTGACGGGAGGAAAAGACGTGTTCGCTGTGGTGAGATGAATAACTGGGCCCAGTGTTTTCATAACTAAAGCCCTTACCTGTGGGGATCTTGTAACCGGTCTCTCCGGGCTTTCTCAGGTTCCTCAGGATGTGGTCAGAGTGCACATTCACCAGCCAGCCCAACAACCACAGTACAGACCCTGAAGACCAACCAACCAGAAGCTGCTTTAGTACGACATTTTGTAGAGAAATACTTCTTACACACTACTTATTATTATGATTTCTTTCCAAGAGTGAGACGAGCAGATCGATACCTCCTGGTTCAAATCTTTATGCTAAGCTAAGCTAATCGCCTCAGCACTACATGCACAGACACGAGCCCGGTCTGAGCTCAGTGTTCTTATCAAACTCTAAAAAAAAAGAAAGCAAATGAGCATGTTTCTATAATAGTTACAGCATGTACACAAAGTATTCATTAGTATTGTTACTGCTTTGGCCTACAATAAACTCAAAACTGCTGAGCACTTTTGAGGTTTTGAAAGCGTGGGAGGCACCTGCAGCGGAGCAAAACCAAAAAGAGGAAAATGGCAAGATGGACAAAAGAGTTTGAATGACGGCTATGTGTTTAAGCAACGTCTTGCCATCTCATTTAATTTAAAATAGAAAAAGGGGAAGAGAAGAGGACAGAGGGGGTAGTAGGGATGAACTGGAAGAGATGGCAAGAGGTTGTTATCCTGACTGTGCATCGTACTCTGATCCTCCATAAATCAATAAAGAACGTTTCAGCCAGTGCTATTTTTATACCATTTAACACTAATCTGCACACACTAGATTAAAACACACAGCAACTTGTACGTTCAGTAGTCTATCAACTAAGTATTTTTTTTTTTTTTTTTACTTCCACTTGATTATTTTTCGGTAAATGTAAATGTTTAACTGGAGCATTCTTCTTATAGTGGACACACCACTGCACCCGCTCTTATCCTACATTGTGTACATTGTGTTTAAATGATTGTAATTGTCAATATAAAGTATGAGTTTTGTTTTTATTTCTCCTATGCTAATAATGTAACACATATTAATTTGACACTGCTTCAATATTTTGAAGCAAGTGGAAGCCCATGGCCGTAACATGTGATGACGTTTCTCAATATTTTGAGAGTCTAACTCATTATTATGAGATACTAAATCATTATTTTAAGATACTAAGTAATCATTTTGATATATTAACTAATTCTTTTTAGATTCTAAATCATAATTTTGAGCTACTAACTCATTAAAGACTATAGGTAATTATTTTGAGATACTAAGTCAGTATTTTAAAGATAATAAGTCAGTATTTTGAGATACTAAGTCAAAATATTGAGAAATGTTCTAATTATTTTGAGACACTAGCTCATTACTTTGAGATACTAACTCATTATTTTAAGATAGTTTCTCATTATAATGACTTACTTTTTTTAAATCCATCACAGTGGTGTAAATGGGCTTCCATAAAAAACAGATCCATTTTAAACAACATCTCATGCAAAACAAAACAATTCCCATTTCCCTTGCAGAAAGAGAGGTCGCAGACACAGAACACCAACCTGCAATGAAGCATGGATGTGTAACCCAGTGTGCCGGGTACTCAGCGTAATGGCTCAGGTACCTGACCTGCATGTAGCCATTGTACATGCAGAAAACTATGGCCAGGGCAAATGAGGCGAATGGTGTTGGTTTACCTCCTCGGATTAAAAAAGGATAAATAAGGGATCTGAAGCAGAAAAAAAAAATATTATAAACACAACTTATTTCAAATACTTGCTTGACACACAAACAGAGATTACATAACTAGTACTACTGATACAATATGAAATGTAATGCACCTTTTTACTTCTCCTTTGTCCATTATTGGATGAAATAACTATTGTTTAGTTAGTTAATTTAATGTTATTCTATTTGATTGTATATATTGTGTATATATTTGCTACAGCAGCATTTATGGTACAGGTAAAGCAATACAAATAACAGAGTAAAGAATATTGAATATAAAAATTAAAATACTAAATATAAAATGCACAATATATACAATGAAATAGAATACTATTAAAATTAACCAACTGCATCTAATCATTCAGATATTTATTATAGTATTCAAGTGTCTTCCACGTGCACTGGCAGTCACTTAGTATTAATGGTGGTGAAACACTTTAATACACCTCCAGATGTAACATCATTATGTAATCGATTGTAATGACTTACCTCTGGATATAGTGGCAGAAGTACATGGCGATGAGCAGCTGGTTGGGCAGCAGGGAGGTTTTCGCAGAGGATGTCCAAACTACCAGACACAGAGGCACCAGGATCGCAGGCAGCTCCTGGATGAACCAGGCCAACCGGACGTTAACTGGGAATCCATATTTGCTGGTAGCATACCGCCCGTATGGGACGTTTTCGAAAAGCAGAGTAACGAAAGTGCAGGCTGCCATGAAAACCAACAAGTAAGCCAAGCAGTCCAACACGTGCAGCTCCTCTTCTTCCGACGAGAAGAGCCAGGAGAGGAGCGCGTCCATCATGGGAGGAAGCGCTGATGTTACAAAACTAAAAGATACAAAAAATGGAAATGTTACATGAAACTATTTGATAACATGCCGTATTGCTCGCTACCACTGAGGTAAATACTGGAGTGCTATAGGTGGACACACGTGACCGACTCACGCGTTCCCGTCGATTCAGGACCAATTACAGTCCCTGAACATACAGGGAACATACAACGTCAATGGGTCTCATCAGCCAATCAAAATGCTCGCTTCTCCATCGGAGATATTCAACGTGGTGTGGTGTCTGATGTCATCAATACATATTCATATATTCATCTGAATATATCACCTACTGTAAACAATGACCGGGTGGCGCACTAATATAGCATTTTAAATTTAAATAAAATGTATGCTTTGTACGTTATTTGACATCCAAGCTGGAATAAACGCAATTGTAACCTGATATATTTATTTAAAAAATAAATAAACGAAATGAATGAGTATTTTTAAGTGCGTTTTGTTAACAGTGTAATACATGTATATTGCACTAAAGGAATTAAAATAGTCTTATTTAGGTGTGATAATTTATCACAATTGATTGTTTTATTTCAGGCATATTTGATGGCCACCTCGAGAGGGGTCCTGATTCACGTGAGTCAGAGGCAACACGTTTCGAGGATACAACAAGCGTCGCAGTTCATCGTCGCACGTTCACCGGACTCACATTTTTATCCGAGTTTTAGGCTACAATTCTCTGCGTCCAGACCACCACGACACTCCGCAGACTTTTCTCCAGAGTCGTCTGCTTTTCCAACAACAACAACAACATGGGGAAAAGAAGCAGGCAGCGGCAGAAAAACCAGAGTACTAAAACGGACGACAGAGACAACGCAGTAAGAATCACACTTCTGCAGCTGCAACTTTTTGCTAATGTTTGGGTGTAAAGTGCTCCACAGGCCACGTATTATATTACCTTTACTGAATGCAAAAGGAGCTGCGACGAACACGGCCGTGTATCTCAGAGGTTATCTTAAACGTAAGCGTGTGTAGTCGTGCTGTGCTATGCTAACCAGCTGCAACTTCACAGACCTCTACTGTTATAGGCATTTAATGTAACTTTTCTCTCATGCAAAATATGCATTTACATCTACATCAGTAGGTGCTTTTTCCAGTTATGTCTACACTCACTATTCAGTAGATGTGACCCATACATGCTAATGACTATCCGACCTGTGTGTTCAGGGCTGGGGATCTGGCTATGCTGACATTGTCAAGGAGAATAAGCTGTTTGAGCACTACTACCAAGAGCTCGGCCTGGTGCCTGCTGGGGAGTTTGAGCAGTTCATGGATGCAATGAGGGAACCGCTGCCAGCAACCATCCGCATCACTGGATACAAGAGGTGAGCCGGACAGATTGATTACCTGGATTCAGACAACGAGTCCTGCTCAAAGCCATGCAAGATGCTGAACGATTAACATACATTTTCTTGCTGGAAAGTTGATAAAACGTTGTAGTCTTTTGTATTTTTCCCCATTTTAATTCCCATATTTTTAGGATAAACATAGATAAAGTCCTTATTACAAGTTCACTGTTGATGTTAAGCTGCAGGAGACAGTTAGACCGTGTTATTTAACTATAATTTATTAAGATTGTGTATGATGATAGATGTGAAAGAGTAAGGCATGACTGACATTTGGTATGTAGAAGTAAACCCACAGTTTTGCACGTGTGCATCATCTGGATCCACGCTCCAATGTTTGTCAGGGCTTTGAACTAATTGTAACTTGGATTACTGCTCCCTAATGCAAGTTGTTGTCCTCCTTTCTGTCTTATTCCAGCCATGCCAAAGAAATCCTCCACTGTCTGAAGGACAAATACTTTAAGGATATTCAAGAGGTGGAGATCGATGGTCAGAAGATCGAGGCTCCACAGCCTCTGAGCTGGTAGGATCTCCTCTGGTTTACTCAAGGCTAATAAAACCCAGATTCAAAGCAGAAGCTCAGTACACATTGTGGTCTATCCTCTCCAGGTATCCCGATGAGCAGGCCTGGCACACCAACATGAGCCGGAAGATCATTAGGAAGTCTCCCCTGCTGGAGAAGTTCCACCAGTTTCTGGTCAGCGAGACCGAGTCGGTGAGTCAACACAAACCAAACGGAAAGTTCTATTTAAGTTCCATGTTGAAGAAGTTAAAACAGGAGTATTGCACGTGTTCATATTTGCCGTATTCACAAAATTCACCTTGGATAGGGAGTTGGGAAAAAATAAGGAAACAGAATTGCAGCATCGTTTTTGTGGTTGTCCTTTCAGGGTAACATCAGCCGACAGGAAGCTGTCAGTATGATCCCTCCTCTCCTCCTGAAGATTGAGTCACACCACAAGGTAAAAGCACAGCCCTCTTTGAAGATTAATGATACTATATAACGTTTTTTTTCTCCCTTGTGCCCCTTTCTTGAACACTTTCCTTTTGGCTCGAAAACAGCTGATTTGAAGTGTTGGCATGCATTTGTTTCTGTGCAGATCTTGGACATGTGTGCAGCTCCAGGGTCGAAGACAGCCCAGCTGATCGAGATGCTCCATTCGGACATGGACGTGCCGTTTCCAGGTAAGAAGCACGCATTTAAAACCAGGAAAGATGCTTCAGTAACTGATTTATTTGTATGTCATAATAAAAAAAAAAGGGAGATAATCAGCAGTCCTTGCCACTTTACAGTAGTTGACATTTATCTGCTCCTCTACCTCCAGAGGGCTTTGTCATTGCCAACGACGTGGACAACAAGCGCTGCTACCTGCTTGTGCACCAAGCCAAGCGTCTCAACAGCCCCTGCATCATGGTGGTGAACCACGACGCCTCCTGCATCCCCACGCTCAGGATCGACTTGGACGGCAAGAAGGACACCCTCTTCTACGACCGCATCCTGTGTGACGTTCCCTGCAGGTCAGCAGAGGGCTGCCTTGTGTGTCTGTGTTGTGTCCGCGTGACTGGCACGTGTTAGAGGACTGCAGGAGAGTTAGAGTTTGGAAGTCTGTGGATGATGATGGAAACATGGTTGATGAGCTCTGCTGTATGTGTGGGGGATTGGCGGGAGATTTTGTGTGAC
The DNA here is from genome assembly GCA_032191485.1 of Leptoclinus maculatus. Lineage (NCBI taxonomy): Eukaryota > Metazoa > Chordata > Actinopteri > Perciformes > Stichaeidae > Leptoclinus > Leptoclinus maculatus. The sequence goes on from JAVDOI010000002.1 coordinate 23,743,631, forward strand.
AGATGGAGACAAGGCCTCCGCCCTGTCGGGTCAAATGCCGCGTATTTACAAGTTCTTACAAAGGGCTGTTAATATGGTTTTGTTCTTCATGTTCCGGTACGGGGTTAGTGGTAAAACATCCTCCATCCTCTTGAAGCCCGGCTGCATTTCATGGCCAAAACAGAACTGCTTTTGTTTGCAAATGCTGTCTGAGTTTAGCCAGCTGTGGTGCTGAAGCCAGGAGCTCCTGCCAAACGCAACAGAGGGCGAGGGAGGGGAGGGGATGCGCTGATGAAGACGGAGAGAAGCAGCAGGGATGTGAACAGTCAGCTAAAGCCCGGCGTTCAGACAGAAATTTTTTTGCCCTGTGAGAAAGTGGTGGTGGTGGTGGTGGTGGTGGTCTCTGGGTGGTTCCAGTGCCTCGGGCCAGACTGAGGATGTGTCTGACTGGTGCTGCTGTCTGCTCTCTGTGTTCTTTAGCGGGGACGGCACCTTGAGGAAGAACATAGACGTGTGGAAGAAATGGACGACCAGCAACAGCCTGCACCTCCACGGGTGAGTGGTAACAACATAGGAATTCACACACTTGTGTGGTAGACCAAATTGACTGAAGGACAAGGGAATGGAGTGTGTTCTTGTGCTGCTAATTTAAAAAAAAGTTAGCGGTACTACAGATGTGTGTGTGTGTGTGTGTGTGTGTTCACCAGGCTCCAGCTGCGAATCGCTGTGCGTGGTGTTGAACAGCTGGCTGTGGGAGGGAGGATGGTCTACTCCACCTGTTCACTCAACCCTATAGAGGACGAAGCTGTCATCGCTGCACTGCTGGAGAAGAGCGAAGGTAAGAAGCGCACACACAAACACTACCAGGGTCGTACAATTTAAGCAATATCTGTTGGACTTTTGATTCAAATCAAATCACATTTATGTTCACATTTACATCTAAGACATCCACCACAGATATCAGATTAAAAAGATGTGGCAAATGCTCATCAGAATTTTCTCTTTTTGTATAAAACCCAACAATATTCAGCTTATTATCTCAAGGAAAAGCACTAAATCGTTACATCTGAGATCCTGAAAGCAGAACATTAATTGTTTCCAAAATTGTCAAATTTATCAAACGATGCCGGTTAATATTTTAATGAGATTGAAACTACTGGCAGAGCAATCGCGGGTTTTCTATCACTGGGAGAGGAAGGAGGCAAGAAGAAATTTAAAAACGGATAAAAGAGGGCTGCTCCAAAAACTCTGTTTACACAAGTACAAGTTCAATGTGTCTGTATGTTAAAAATATCCCACTTTGACAATAAATATTTGAGATTTAGGTTGCAGCTTCTATTTGATAGATGTAGTGGGAGGCTATAGGACGCTATTAAGACATTGTGAGGTTCTGAGCTTTGCTGGGAGGAGATTTTAGTAACTGGACCTCGTTGAGTTTTCATTGAATACTCTACTGTGTGTTATATTGTAAAATTGATCGCACGAAACAGCAGAGTTGGAGCACATAAGGTCAAAAGCTGTAGAGCCAACTCCACAATTTAATTCACTTTTGAGCTGCTTAATGTAACCGTATATATTTTCTATGAGCGGTTATTTTCAGATATAAATTTCGGTCTCTTCCTGCCAACTTGTAATGTCTTTCCCGTCCCCATTGCCAGGAGCGTTGGAGCTGACCGACGGCTCAGCTGACGTGCCAGGGCTGAAGTGGATGCCCGGGGTCGCTGCCTGGAAGGTACTGCAACGTTTAGTCTTTGACGATCATCGCATTCAAACGGCAAACCATGAAGGAAAACGGTGTTTTGTATGCCGGTGTTCTGACTGTGGGTTACTTTCATTGCGCGCTTTTAACGGTTTCCGTCTCTGCAGCTGATGACCAAAGAGGGCCAGTGGTTCTCGGACTGGTCCGAGGTTCCGAGCAATCGTCGCACACAGATCCGCCCCACCATGTTCCCGCCGACAGACCCAGAGAAACTGGCCGACATGCATCTGGAGAGATGGTATGTACACCGCTCGTACTGACGTTTAAGTCCACGTATGGCTCGGTTCTAATAGCTTGGGCTGAAGGCTCCACAGCCAAAACAAATAGGGGCGTGGGGAGCCTTTATCCAAATAATCTGTGTGTTCTTTTGGTGAGTTCCGTAACAAGGCGGCGATTTATAAATACTTTATTCCTCTTATAAGAATGTTCCGTAGGTGTGTTTTTTTTGTCTGTTTATAGAAATGGGAGAGCTATTTTCTAGCTACACAAACTCTTTCCCTCCCCAAAACCTTCGCTGATTTGTCTCATTTTATCCTCCTGAGGGTATTTTGTTCTCATGAAGGCAGAGAATCTCTCACACACACACGCACACACTTGCAGTTTTGTCTCCATTTTCATTGTCGCCAACTTCATTAGCCGCGTAATGCGTTTCATTTATTTCCTTGGCACAGCTTTGCACACATGCGCACTATCTGCGTGGATGCACATGCATGTGCACACCTGCACTCTCACTTAATGGTGGGTGATGTCATCAGTACTCTGCAGCTTTTACTCTTAATGCTCAGACGGGCTCGATGCCGGCCAGCAGAGGGAGACATTGTCACGCGTTGGCTCGGCATCTTTTTTTATTTAACGCTGGAGGGGGAAAAAAATATCCGTGTTTATCTTCACAGTAGGTGGCACCATAAAACTCAAAGCTGTGATGTGTGTGTGTTTTTACACTTGTCAGTATGAGGATTCTGCCACATCACCAGAACACAGGAGGTTTCTTTGTGGCTGTGCTGGTGAAGAAAGCCCCCATGCCTTGGAACAAAAGATATCCCAAGGTACTTCCTCACAAACGCACACACTTAATGGATGATTGGATTGTCTGTCTTACACTTTAGGGAGAGGGAAATGGAGCAGAATTCAATGTAATATGCCCCTTCCTCTCTCTCCCCCTCCCACAATGCATCATTCACCTGTTACTAACCACAGCTGGGACTTCTCCTCTCTTCTCCCTTTTGTCTGCTCGCCTCCCTCCTCGCCGTCTCCAGCTGAGGAAGGACGTCTCGTCCGGCTCAGCGGCCCAGGCTGAAGGCTCCCCGGCTGCCTCGACCCCCGCAGACGCTCCCTGCCTCCCAGAGAGTGCTAGGGAGGGGGGAGGCCCGGAGGGAAAAGTAGACGAGGAGGAGGCACCCAAAGGAGCTTCCTCTGCCCAGGAGACCACTGCTAAACAAGATGGAGTGTGTGGGTGAGTCATGTTGGTGTGCTGAGCTAATGAACAAAAGGAAAACCTTGAGGACTTCTTGAGCCGTTATAATAAAACGATGACACTGCTTTTAATGAGAAATGACTCTTTGGGTCCTGAGGAATATGCAGATTTTAAGCAATTTCCATAATTTACCATCGCCCATGTCATCATTAAAGTATTAGAGTATTTTTTATTTAAATAAGTAAATAATTTGAGTCATAACTGAATGTCTGTCTCCTCTCAGGCCTCCAGCCTCCAAGAAGATGAAGCTGTTTGGTTATAAAGAAGACCCCTTTGTGTTCCTTACTGAAGAAGACCCCGTCTTCACCACCATACAGTAAGTGTCTCTCGGTGTATTAGACATGGACATTCAGCATTTTTGGCGTCCCAAAACACTTATTTTTTTGTCTTGTTTTCTCTAGATCTTTCTACGATCTGTCACCCAACTTCCCCAAGCTCAACGTTCTGACCAGGACCCACGATGGCAAGAAGAGACACTTGTACATGGTGTCCAAAGAGCTCCGCAACGTGCTGCTCAATAACAGCGAGCGCATGAAGGTGTGTGTGTGTGTGTTTGTGTGTTTGTTTAGGAACCGCGTTTAGATAATCACACACACTGATGATGGTGATGACAAAGCCCTTCCTTCAATGGAATTACGATAAACAATAGATGCAACAAATCAATGATCAATTCTTTCCTGGAGGCGATGCATCTAGTATTGATCATTCTATAGCGTGTAGCCAAACAAACTGCATTATGTTTATTATACAGTGTGCAGGATACAGGCATATTGACTTTGCATTGGTACATTAAGTTATTTTCGTAGCGTGTTTGTGTGTGTACATGTAGCAGACAATCTGAGGAAGCAGCCTAACAGATGGGACCTTTCTCTATCCCAAATCCCTCTGGTCCTCCACCCTGTAGCACCTGCACATTGTATTGTTCTTTCTGCTTCACTTCCCTTAGGTTAGTAAAGATTTCAACGTGGATATTTATTGTTGTATTTTCCTCCCACTCGTGCTGAGAGAGCAGAGAGCGGCGGCCCTGTGTTCACTTTTGTAATGTCTTGTACAGGAGATGCCTTGAGCTAAGCCGTTTGTTGAACATCAGTACGTAATTACAACACGCAGTAATACTAAGAGACCACACGCAACATAATTAGTCCTTTATTTTGATTTCGATGGCCACCCTTGGTCATGTTTTCAGGAGAGATATTAATTAGTGCCGTTAAAGTCGGTAGGGTTTTGGCATCGCTGTTGTTTTTGTACAGAGCAACATGTCAGCTCGCTTCTCTTTTTGTTTGTTTCTCAGGTCATTAACACGGGCGTGAAGGTGTGGTCTCGCAACAGTGATGGAGAGGAGTTTGGCTGTCCCTTCAGACTGGCTCAAGAGGTAAAACACTTAACAGTTTGTTAATCAGAAGCTGTGTTATTGTGAAAACACGACGTTCTCTCAGAATCTTCACCCCGTAGCTGCACGTTCCCATAATCCTCTTTTTGTATGCAAATGAACCACATGATTAGAAGTGCAACACACCGGGATGCATGGTTATATGCATCGCTTATATTTCTAGGACTTCAACACCTTATGTATTATTCAGTTTCATACTTCACTGTAAAAGCAGCTCTTTTATCAGTGTTCAAACATGCAGTAAGTTTTTCTCACTATCTTTACTGTATTCATCCGAGTTCACTCTCCCGAATACGCTCGTATGCACCATGTAACCATTAAGGATCTGGATTTTATTATGCGAGTCTGCAGAGTGTCAACCGCATCTCATCTCTGTCCAACAAGGGTATCTACACTCTTCAGCCGTACATTCGCTCCAGGATCATCCGAGTGAGTGTGGCGGACATCAAAGTGCTGCTGACCCAGGAGAACCCCTACCTCAGCAAACTGGAGGACGACGCCCATGCTCAGGCCAAGAAATTGGGTACGATTTACATTCCAAAATACACACACACACACGACGTGTTTTAAATAACCACTTAAAGAAGAGTAAAGCTCTGTCAATATTAGTACAACAGCTTTCTTTCTGATGCAGAAACACAATCATGTAGGAAGCCGTCTAGAGGTTAGGGTAGTGGATTTGTGACTGGAAGGTTTCTGGCTTGGCCGGCATGAAGTGAATGAGTAATGCTCTGTCCTCCTCAATAACGGGTGCTGAGCTGCCCTTGAGCAAGGCACTGACCCAAAAACTCACAAGAGGAGCTGAGCGGTGCCAGCAAAAAGAAAGCTGTAGCTACACTGGTAATTGTCGGATATGTAGGAGAGAGCACATCGGCGAGCACATTAACATTAAAATGGAATAATCTGTTGTTGCTTGATAGTTATGGATGTTGTTGTTCTCTCCGCAGTAATGGGTAGCATTGTGCTGAAGTACAATCCCAACACAAAGTAAGTTGTTTTTAATATTTGAAGTGTGTGCATGTTTTCTCATTGTCCTTTTTAAAGTGATCTCCTAGTTTTTTGGTAATTTCTGACGACCTCCATTACTCTGTGTTTGTCAGTAACCCAGAGGATCCTCAGTGTCCCATCCAGCTGTGTGGCTGGAGGGGGAAGACGTCCATCCGAGCCTTCGTGCCCCGCAACGAGAGGTTTCATTACCTCCGAATGTTAGGCGTGGAGGTCTTCAAAGAGAAACAGGGCGTCGGGAAGGGGAAGGACGGAGAGGTGGAAGGGAAGGAAGAGGTGGAGGACGAGGCGGGAAAGAAGGACGCAGAGAAGGAAGGCGCGGCGGAAGACGAGGCAGAGCTGGACTTGGAGAACGGTGACGAAAACAGATCATCAGAACCAAAGAAGTAGCAGCTGAGGACGTGGAGGAGGCGGTAGAGGGAAAGGAGGACTGACTGAAGACGTATCGGAGCTCTAAGAGCTGTCGATCAGGTCAAAGACCACGTCGCGTGGTGGAGGAGGAGGATGGCCTCTACGGTTTCTCTGCTCACCACTGCAGTGATGGACTCCTTTTGGGATTTTTTTTCCTTTTTTGATCTCCTCCAGGAGTTTTAGTTAAATGGCTTGTCTTATTTTATCTTTTTATTTTCAATTTTTTTTTATATTTTAACAAACCTGGCATCAATTTATTTTCCCGTTGCTCATGTTTATAGACGTTTAAATTAACTGCCATCTCAATTTCTACACCTGTAATCAAGCAGAAAAATTGAGTTGATTAAAAGCGTTAACTGTGTCATCACCTGTTCAAATTATTTGGCTTCATGCTCATTCTTGATCTACTGAAGTATTAAAGACATGCTTAGGAAGGGGTTGATTGAATCACATTAGACATAATAAAACGTTCATGAGGAATTAAATATGAAGTATGAACTCCTAAAGCAGTGGGACATTAAGTGAGTACTGCTGCCTCCTGGAGCGCTGCTAGTTTTAGTTTAAATATTCCTAATACCACATTAATAAACAAAGTGACATTAATAACTACATTTTACTATTCAGTTTTCATTTGCAGGATAATGACAGAAATAAGCTACAGTGAACAGAATCACCTTTCTTTGCTAAGTATTTGAACACACAAGGAATTTGATTTTCATCTGTCGATGTTCTTACACACAAGTAGAAATAACGGCAAGGGACGAGGATGCAAAGCTGAGAAATAAAGGTAAAGAGACAGGACTGTAAAGACAGGGTGTGTAAATATTATATAAAAGTAGACAAATATAAAAATACTATTTACAATTCAAGTGTTCATTTAGTTGTAAACAATACGGATGAATGAATATACATGGACTGCATGAACACGTATGTTCATATCCATATGCTGTGTATTGCAGCTTGTTGAGTTACTCTGCATGTCAGTTGCTGTCGGTTCCTGTCCTGTTTGATGGAAGTGGAAAGAACAGAATGGGTTATTGAGTATATCCTCTGCTGGGCCTTTTTTTTTTTTTTCCTCAAGGATGAAGGTGTCGCATGATTTGAAGTGTGAGTTTTCCAAGTTGACAGCAGTCAGAAACAAAGACTGTTAGGTGAAGCTATGATACAAAGTCAACAATAAAAGATATTTTATCTTATATATTTGTGTTTAACAACTAAGATAGGAACATTTTAAACCGTAGGGCTGCCCCCTCTTTGTCCATTAGTCGACTAATCTGTTGTTTTTGTCGATGAGTACCTTTTTACGCTTCTTATTTTGATCCCAGAAACACATGAACACACATGAACACCAGATGTAATGAGGTTCTTTTGTGTGATTCTATTTGGAGATCTGTCGATGAAATCAACTTATCGATTAGTCGACAAAATCATACGAGTGTTGACGAAGAGCCTTTTGTTGACGAAGAGCAGCCCCTTAAAACACAGAACCACGAATGTCCTGAAGTGAAGATCAAAATATGGAAAAGTTCAACTTCCCACGACAGCGGCAGATATTTGCCGCATCTTGTCAGCGGTTGCCACGGCAGCTTCGCTGCGCCGGACGGACAGACAGACGTCCTCTCCTCCTGTTTATCACCCAGTGCTGCTGCCATGACGACAGCCGTCATGACAACCAGCCCCCTCACCTCTCTCTGGTGACGGTTAGGGAACAGAGGACAGAGGGACCACAGAGAGCATCACTCCTCCGCTCTCCTCTTCATTTTCTTCCCCCAACTCCCTCCTCACTTCTTTTTTTTTTTTTATTTGATCTTTCACCTCTAAAGTGCACGACAGTGAGTATCGCCATGCATGGGGAGCGGCTGTCATGTCAATTCCCCTCGGCCGTGGATGTGCCAGTGACTGTGCTGTTTGCAGAGGCAGAAGGGGACAAGAGGAGTCAATGTTCGGGTTACATGCCAGGATGGAGTGGATGAATAAACACAGTTGAAACCTGTTTTTACTGCTTCTGCTGTGCACCAACTGTTTTCCGAGGAAAGCAAAGGGGACATTTTGACCACATTAGGCTGATATCCAACCTTCATCACTGCTAATATGACAGAGGCAGGAAATGAAAGACTAGTTGATTGAACAACAAGGCCGAGGGAGGGAATGGAGAGGATGAACAAGATCAGGGAGAGAGAGGGGAGGGTAAAAGAGTTTTGAGATTTTGAAAAAATTAGTTGATGGTATTTCAGAGTGAAGGTTGTGCCATATCGGTGGGGGGGGGGGAGACAAACGCTCAATTCTTTCTAGCCGGGTAGAGGATAGCGAGTGGAAAATGGGAGCAGTTGAAAATGATAATAAAAAGCCTTGGGAGGATGAAGAGAAGATGGGGTGAATAAATTGAACTGGACAGATAGAGAAAGGTTTGGATATATGGCAAAAGTTGTTACTGAGTCATAAGCCTGTCTGTGTGCGTGGCAGTGTGTGTGTTTGAGCTAAGCCTGCCCGTGAATATGTGTGTATACTTCAGCTAAGACCGTCTTTGTGTGTTTAAAGTGTGTGTGTGTGTGTGTGTGTGTGCTGGTTTGTCAGTGTGAGCGATGCCTTTTAACACCAAAGTTTACCGCCAGCCTGCTAACACTAATAATGACGTCACCTCCGCACGGGACTCATTCATCAACTTTATGTCTTCTTTCTCCTTCATCCTCTCTCACACACTCTCCTCATCCTCACCTTTCTTCCTGTCTTTTACCTGCTATCTCAATTCCCATCCCGTCCTTGTCTGTAACTATTCATACCACTCACGTCCTCTTTCTGTTTTGATTGTCGTTCCCCCTGGAAAAGCTTTCTGAAAGCCTCCCACAGCTCAGATTCTAAAATGTTCTCAAACTGTCATCTCCATTTAAAGTCTCTGCTTTTAACCTAGTTCCTCCCGCAATACACCACTTTAATGCAGCGCTGTCGTTCTTCTTCTATCCTCCATGTTTGTGTGGTACATTGACATATTTCTCAAGGCTTGATCTCGGATCATGAAGTGTAATTAAAACCTAAACGTATTAGTCTTCAGTAAATTAATTAGCCGGGCATAGCTGCACTTAAAATGTGTGGTACTTAAAGTTACTATATGCAGGATTCAAAGCATTAATACAGCAGCAAACAACTAGTAGCTATGCATGTGTGACAATAAACACACCTTTCAGCACCATGGACAGCACCGCAGCAGACAAGAAATTAGGTTTTGTCTACCGAAAGCCACTAAAACATAGTTTATTTGAAAACTTAATGATAACACAAAACACAAGGGGTTTGCATTGGTGTAATGTAATCAATGATTGTCACACACCTTTTGAGATTAAACACAAGCTATTTGTCAGTGTGCCGACTGTGACACATTCTCTGCCAGCTTTTGCATATTGCTAAAATTTGATGTTTTATATCGGCATTTCCACCCGGACAAACCGAGAGCAAAATGATCGTACAATTAGAATAATTATCGTACATCTGCTAACGCTGCATCTAGCAAAGACCTATGCTGCAACCACAATCATATACTATGCACTACATACTCAATATTTGTACTATCGTTCCAAATACTGTAAATAAACAGCAGTGTGTCTCTTTTTCGGACACACTGAACCGTAATTACGTCACTTCCTGAGAGCCAGGTTGTCGGTTCGAGATGCATAACGGTAACCTGTGGCAACCTTACGTGACCAAACTGTGAGTTGTGAGCTGAACTCATTAAAAACCTCACAAAGTGGAATCTTACACTAAAGCTTACGTCGAAGCATTATTGACGCCACGGAGCACTGTTTGA
>JAVDOI010000002.1:23755947-23865947 GCA_032191485.1 Leptoclinus maculatus
CCTTGTGGAAGTGCCATGTCTAAAATGCTTAGGTAACCACTATGGACCAGGAGACGGTTGCATCAGCTCTTCTGATGTTCAAACTTAGCCAGATTATAACACAAGTGTTGACTAAGTGATGTTTTCGTCAGTAAATTGAAACGGGTTGCGCCTCACAAACGAGTTCTTACAAATGTTTACCAGGTGTAACTGTTCGTTTACAGAGCTAACTGACAAATTAACGTTAGCTTAAGCTCCTTTAGAGTTATGAGTAAAGGAGACTATATGAAATATGATTGACACTTGACACTTGATAACACAACTTTAAATTTCAAAATTACTAAATGACCTAATAACGTTAGCTAGGTTAGCATAATCACATTTTTCCCTCTCAAATCGTCATGCTACAGCTTGTGATGCTATAGTGCTGCAGGAATTATGTATTTATGAAGGCCAACCCCGGAAGTTAGCATCGCATTGGTTCCCTTGACAAAAAGCCAATGGGATTTTCCCGTTGGATTTTGGATTATTGCAGAAAATAAGTGGTAACGTAAGTTTATGATACATGCTTTGTTCAGCAGGATAATCTTAACCTATGAACGGCACTTTTATGAGTTTTGAAGCATGAATGCAATCGGCTGAAGTAAAAAGCTAATGTTAGGCTGTGAACAAGCTACACCAAGGTCGCTTTTTTTAGGACAAGTAAAAGCCTCAAAATTCTTGAGAGGGGTATTTACTGACACATATTATATCATAGAACAAAACCTGGAAATCTCTTGTGTTAACCACAGACCTTATTTCAGACATCTAACCAAAGACGAGTGAACAGGAAGTGCACAAATGCAACCTCATTTCCGGGTTTTATGACTGATTCCAGCAGCACTCTATAGTGACTTTTTGCTTTATTGTGTCACAGATGTTTTCTAATAACTGATTTACTTTTTGCTAACTGAGACATTTGTTACCAAGTAGCAACATCATTTGTTTAAAACTAGCTTGTAGTTACAAAGAACTGGTACCACACAATTCAGCTAATGGCTGTGTACTTCACATGTATTAAGTCGCGTTCATCACAAGTGACAGAAGCAAGTTAATATTTCCGATTTGGATTCAAAACCTGTAGCTGGATAAAGTAGCGGAGAGGAAGTTCTCAAACACTGATTTACCTTACTAACTGTGTCCCTAACCTTGTATTTTATTTTTTATTTTCAACCCAAGCAGTGCTGTCGTTCCTGTTCAGTGTCAAACCAGAACCAGAACAAAGAAATCCCTGCTTTCCGGTGTGTGGACGGGATGATAGAGGACGACTCGGGAAAGAACAGGATGTGTGAGGGGAAAGTAATGGGTGCTGGGCCGACGGGGTGAAGGGGAAGGGTCCTGGAGAGTTAAGGGAGGAATGAGAGAAGGAGAGATGGATGAGGCCGATGAGGAGAGAGACAGAGAGTGAGAGTTGGAGGCAGGGGAGGGGTTGGATAGTGGGTACAAGGCTTTATTTAGTGCATGCCTGCAGGTGTTGCCTAGTAACAGAGAGGAAACAGATCGAGGGAAGAGAGCTGGCGAGCACATCTCCCTTTATCTTTTCACTGCTCCTCTTTCTGCTCCTGGCCTAACCCTCTTCCAAAATCCCAACACAGGCACGCAGACACACACACACACACACACACACACACACACACACACACACACACACACACACACACACACACACACACACACACACACACACACACACACACACACACACACACAAACAAACAAACAAACAAAGACACTCTCTCTGTGTCTTTCTGTCCTCAGACTCTGTCACACACACACACATATAACAAAAGCCCTGTCCCTCATTAGCAGTCTGGACAGCTGCTGTCCTCCTGTCAGGACTGTCAGGACTTCCTCCTGACAGGAGGAGGAGAGCGAGGAGAGAGATGACTTCGGGAGGAAAAGTAGACACCGAGGAGAGACAATGCAACGAAATCTTCCCGTGCAAAAACATCCACCAAGGTTGTTGCCATGGCATTTGTTGCTCCGTTACACTTTCTCGCTTTGCTCTGCGAAAGACGAGTGTTCTGCAGTTCGAAACACACAGCACACACATTCAACCAACACGATGGCTTTTAATGAGTCCGATTTATATTCAGCGTCTTACCGGAGAGCTTATAAAATGAGTAAGGAAGGAGGCTCATTAAAGCACTCGGTGTGCTGTTGCAGCTTCCATCCAATCGTGACCCTTAGTAGCATTGATCAAGGTTAGATTGAGGGCACTCTGGGTGCGAGAGAGAGAGTTTGTGTGTGTGTGTGTGTGTAATCCAGTTACCTGCAGCCTTGTTAAAACAGATCAGGTGTAAAAACAAGGCAGAGAAACGACAAATCACATTATATATTTTGCTGTTAACACATTTGAAATGTCCATGCAGATGCTGCTCGTCAGACCCTCCTCTGTCAATACACGGACACACACAAATGACATCACTGATGTGGCTAATGATCCAAGGATGTGTCTAATGCCTGGACTACCAATGAGCTTATAGTGTTTCCTTTATTTTTGTTATCCTTCTATTATGTCTTATGTCTAAGCAACAGCAAAAGGCTACATCCCCGGGTGTTTGCAGCGCTGCGACTGTGAGTGTGTGACCGCTGTCTGCTGCTCATGTTCATGCATGCATGTCTCGGTGGCCGGGGGAAGGGCGTGCTTTGCATTTTAACACCCCATCCCTCGCTTTAGCGACGTCTGCAGTGGCTTTTTCTCTCTCCCTACTCGTTGATTTATTTCCCTTGCAGTCCTCATCAGTCTCCTATCTTTCCAAATTGTCCTTTGGAAGACAGGGATCACCTTGTGTAAAATCCACACATCTACCGAGGTCCTTAAAAACTGGAACTTTATTGAATGTAAGGCTCACATAGAAGAGCTCATTGAGAATCAATACTGTAACTATTGCCAGCGGACAGCAGTCAGAATTGATTGATTTATTAATCAAGGCCGACCCCGATGAACTCGCGCGTACACATGCACAGACGAGAGTCAATCCACACCAAAAAAAGCTGTCTGACTTCACAGAGGTCTGGCTTCTACTGGAAGCACTGAACGAGGCTAAAAATACATTTTTCCCACATGCACTGTGCCATATAAAATATTTATAGTGAGCCCCAGTCTGCTAAGAATGGCAAAGATGGTTACAGCGAGAGCAGGAGGGGAAGCGGCTGCCAAAGCTCGCGGTAGCCTCCAACCCAGTGCCAGAGCTTACATAAGAGCGAACTGCACTCTCTCCATCTGTATTTAACACACACGCTCAAACAGAGAGTGACAGAGAAAGACAGACCGGAAGAGAGAGAGAGAGAGAGAGAGAGAGAGAGAGAGAGAGAGAGAGAGAGAGAGAGAGAGAGAGGACGGTTGTGTGTTCTGTCTCCAGAAATCTAAATTTATCATTCCTTTGTATTCTCTACAACTCCAAAAACAAAACGTGGAAGGGAAGAACACATAATTATGATTTTGGATTGCATCGATATGACTTTATTTGCATTTATATACAAAAAAAAGTCAGGTGAATCAAAAATTCCGAAGAAAAGACGTAAAAAAAGAATAATAAGGGCATCAGTTTTATTCAGCAGTGGATTTACAAATCAGTTCACACAGTCAGTGTGATCACTATGGACAGGACGTCGAAGGTGACAGACTTTCCCCCTCAAAGTGGGAGGTCAATATTTTTCCATTTAGGAACTCTTTTAGTTTGGTGAGAGGCACAGATGAAATAGAATAAATGATCAATGTGACACGACTAAGCTTTGATATACAGTTGAACTTCGACACCAGGACAGGTCTGTTTTATTACAATCAGGGTCAAGAAGTTAAAAGTTGCAGTGTCAGCAGGCGAATGCACTGGGAGAATGGATCACCAAAAACTTCCACACAACCTCCCCCTCCCCCACAGAGAAACACTAAACTACTACCACCAGTACCACAGCAAACCTTTAAACGCTGTCACCACATTTCAACAGGTGAGCTCGCATTGCACCACCAGCTAAGTAAAACAATGTATACCGAACAGTGCAAAAATAAACGGCGAGCCTTTTAAACCTACTTCTCCTGGACTGTAATGAGCCAAGGAAGCATGTGCACAAGAGTGATCACAGGAGCAGGAATGAAGCTGACACACCTGAACCTCAAGAGGCTCTTAAAGGTTGAGGTGCTCTCACCTTGATTGGACAAATTGTGGCTGGGTCCTAGTGTCCCCCTCTTCATAAAGAAATGATCCACCTACCCCTCACTCTGAATCTGGATCTTTGCCACCTTTTCATGTATTAATGCATAAATTGACTGCGCATACATACTCACATTTCACAGTTATAAATATGTTTTTTTCCCTTTTAAGCTTGGACATTGATGAAAAATAAATGATTTAATATCAAGTCACTGGAAAAAGATTTCCTGAACATTGTAATTAGAAAATACTGTATTTTAACATAGATGTTAATATGCACCAAAATTAGAAACCCTTGTGACTATAGCAAGAATGAAACATCCATAGCTACTAACAATACCTTTTTTCAAATGTCTGAGGACCATTATACGTTTCTGATGCTCCTTCCAAACAATATATCGATTTCTCTTGTAATGTGATATTGCTGCTGGGCCTTTATAAAACAATTTGGCTCGACATTGACCTTGGCTGTCTCCCTGCACTGGAACAGTCTCCTGTGATGGTCGGGTTTCACGCTTGATAACAATGTTATAGTAAGACAAAGTGGCCTCTTCGTGAATGAAAGCTATCCACAGAGTGAGACCTTTGTATTCACATGTTAGACATGCATGTTGTGCCTTATATTTCGCATTCCAACCAAAAACCCATTGAAAGAAACATTGAATTTGGAAGTTTTTCCTGCAGCACTCTGTGCCTACACAATAAAAATGGAGGTTCTCAGAACTATGAAAAAGTTCCTCTGGTTTGAAAACACCTATGGAGAGCCGGGCATGACACACCCAAAAGTTTCCCACCTAGCTTGGTAAATGTCACTAATGAGCAACAGCAGCTATACTAACTGAGCTCAGATAGAGCGACGCTTGTTTTAATTGCCGCAAACAGCTTCCATTCCTCAAACTGCTTCAAAGTGTCCTCTAATTTATCTGGCAGATGTTTTCCTCAGTTATTCACACACATGCACAACGCAAAATGCGCCAATCCTCCCACGCACAGACCCACAACCCCGTCTTATCCATAAATCTGTGATCAACAGGGAAAACAAATTCATTATTTAACACCATATTTCCCAGTGAGACCCCTCAGTGTATTGGGCATGGCTGCATAATGCATGCAGGCTGTATGAAAGGAAAATCCCATCACCAGTGTCCCTGCACAGTAAAGCCTCATCTCATCCGGCTCTGCAGCTGGGGCATCACACGTGCACACCGTGCACACAATATTCCATATTATTTCTCATCCGGCTGTGGAGGAGACAGGCATCCTTCAGCTCAGACTAAGACATGTGATTTTCCAAGACAGCATCATTGCATCATCCTGTGGGAATTAATATGATCGACAGATAATGTATTATGTGTGATCCGTGCAAAAACACCCCCAGAATTTCATGCATTTTAAAAGACAGCTATATCTTGGATTGACGTATGTGTGGAGAGGGGGAGGGGAGGATCTATAATTCAACACAGGCTTTTTGATGGCTTCTCCCCAGAGTTTTCTGCCCTTCTGTTTTATGTGCTCTGACCCTTCTACAGACCCTTTCTGCCTCTACGGATCAACTTGACAATAACTCGGTCACCGAATTGAACAGCAAGTGTGTCTGTGTGTGAGAGCGTTCGATGCACGTGTGTGTGTCTAATGGTGTGTATGTCTCGTGCTTTTGTGCGAGCACCAAGCGTCCTCTCGCCAGCTCTGGTTGATCTCATCTACAGACATTTCTGGGAAATCTCCTCGGCATTGCGTGTGACAGCGTGGACGGTGCAGAGGAAATGGGAAAACTCACAAATCAAATCTTATCTAATGAAGCTAATATAATTCAGACGGAGAGGAGAAGCTTGGCCTTACATCCCTTTTCATTCTTCACAATCCTCTTTCTACGTGTCGAGGCTCGTTTCCCGGAGGGTCACCATAACCTTTGCGTTATCCCGTAGTGCTAAAACGATCAGTTTAATAATCAGTTTGGAGAAAACATCAATTTGAACTCACAATGACACTACATGATAAAAAAAACAAAAAACACACAACACATATAAATGCAACTTTTCTTAATATAATACAGTCAGCGTTTTGAACATACTGTAGTCTGGTATGTAACGTTAGCTAACCTTGAGATAGCGCTGTGTAATTAACATTCCTCGTGCTACTGCTACACCACATTTAGCATTCGTAATATCTTGTAATTGCCATTTAAACTGATTAAGAAAAAAAAAACATTTTGGGGAAATACCTACTCTTTGTTTAATAAACTTGACCAGAGCACCGTAGCGTGAGCCTCCCGCAGTTGGTGTGCGAGCTCCGAGCACGCACAAAGGCATTTAGTGCTCAATGTGTGCTCAGATTTGATTTAACCTTTGGACAGAGACAATTTTCTGTATCTATGCGACCAAACACAAGACTTTAGTCCAGAAGACCGCTGTTTGTGTCCCGTGTGGAACTAAAAGAGTTGTTAGTCACGTGACTCACATGAGTCGCCAGTCATTTTGAAAGTTTATTTTGCATGTAAAGAGTTAAAACTTGCACCCTGTCGTGTCCAAAATTGATGCTCAAAGGGCCTAAGTCATAGTTTGAAGCTAAGGGCCACTGTATTATAGTTGCATCGATGTATTTTGTCAAAAAGGATTTATGTTCACTCTGAAAAGGAAAGTAAACTATTTCACCAATGCAAACGTGACTAGACTGCATTTAGGATGTTTACCTCCACGACATCCATAATCCTGAAGAAAACAATACTCCGGGTACGACAACACCCATAAAAAGAAAAAAGGAAACATCTTATCACCATTTCATCACCCCCTATTAAAACCTCATTCCGACTAAGCTTGCCGCTTGAAAACAGCTTCTATCTCTCAGATTGTCGTACCGCTGTTTCATCACGCTGAGAGCTGCTTTTACAAATCACACAAACAGCTTCCTCCGGAGGGGGTTGTTGTTTAAAAAAAAAAAAAAAAGCAAGTACCTGAATACATAAACACGAGAGGGTCACCTTCCTCTTAGCTCTCTCTCGTCTCACTCTGCCTCCTGTTCTTTTCTTTCTGTCTCTCGGAGCCTCGCCGAGGTTCTTTTGGATGTTTTGTGTGTCACGGTAACCTTCAGGCGATTGTGTCTTGTTATCTTACAATTGAATAATGACTGTTATTTTTTTTGTCCGTTGCTTCCACTCGAGCAGGAGTGCAAACAAAAACAGAACTTGTTTGTATGTGCTTGCTGTTTTAGCCAATCATTAATATGAAGCTTCTCTCCTTGCACCCGGTGTCCTCGCAGCATTCGACATGG
Source organism: Leptoclinus maculatus (assembly GCA_032191485.1). Taxonomy (NCBI): domain Eukaryota; kingdom Metazoa; phylum Chordata; class Actinopteri; order Perciformes; family Stichaeidae; genus Leptoclinus; species Leptoclinus maculatus. The sequence continues at coordinate 23,763,387 of JAVDOI010000002.1, forward strand.
TGTCATCAATATCTTGCTCGCTCTCTCTGATACCGCCCTAATGAGCAGCGGGGAAATATCAACTAGACAAAAACAAGAGTGCTTAGGGATTAATTAATTGGGATTTGTCAGCAATGATGCTAGCAATGTGTGTGTGTGTGTGTGTGTTTACTTAGTTTTTGCTGAACTAAGCAAATTTGCAAAAACTGAGTGTTGTCCATCACCTGCTGAAGAGTTGCTGACAAAGACTGAATTTTGACATTCAGGTGTGCATTGCTGTCCTAGTTTTCATGACCTTACACTTTGTCCCCTGTAAAACTAAATGTAGTCCTCATTGAGTGCTTCAGGATCGAGTCCTACAACCCGGAAATGAGTTCACGTCTTTTGCACTGGTCTCAAAAGTCAAAGTTTCTATGTTTTTTTTGGTTAAATTAAAACAAGCTTAGGAGATTTTAACGTTTAGTACTACAATATAAAATATAAAATATCTCTTGAGACTTGACTTGGACTTGCAAATAATGACTTGTGAGCATCTCTGCGCTTCAAAAATCATAAAAGTGGTGTTTATATTTGTGAAGATTATCTTGCTGAACAAAACGTATAAGTTTCATAAACGTTTGTTTGCCACATATTTTATTTTCTACAATAATCCAAAATTGAAATCCCATTGTTTTTTTATAGCGGGAACCAGGGCGATGCTAACTATTTATCTTGTTTATTACACCTGCGCTGTTCGTGCAATCTTCATACCATGATGAGTCAAGATGCCATTTGTGAAAAGATCTATTCTGATGGAATGTTATATATATAATATTTGAATAGTAAATGATTCAAACATTTTGACGTACGTGTCTCAGTCAGCCAGCATGTAGTGCCCTGAAAAGGAAGCAGCCAAAATAAACGTTTTATTTGCACTTGTGTTTTTCCTGCTGTGAAGGTATATTCAGGCCCTATAAGACATTATTTGTAACTTGGTTGAGATCAATCACTACCAATATAAAATCAGCATGTTTAATCTGCTGGATCAGGTGTCACATTCTTCAGATGTGCCTCATCTCTGCACAACAAAATTGATTTTGGTTGATTTTCACTGGAAGTGAAGGCAGCTGTGGTAAGTTAACTGCTTTTGTTTTTACATCTGCAGTAGCGTTTCTACTGTGTTCATTTGTCTATCTTGTCGTTTTTATGAATAATATGAATATGTTGTCATATAAATATATGTGACTGGTTCTTGTGAGTTTGTTCTTGTCATTGTGTTAATTACATTGATTCTGACTTGTCCGTTAATGACGAAGCATCCCGTCATCGCGGGGTTATTTCGGACATTTGATTCTCTGTTTGAATCAGTAGGGAACAGCTAACTGCTGTTGTTTCCCCGCTAAGCTAGTTTAGCTTAGCCTCCCTGAACACACGCGGGGCCTCAGCTGTTTTTTGTTATTGTTCCGGGTTCAAAAGGTCACACAGCCCGTTGTCTGTTATGTGAGCGCAGTCCACCGAAAACATTATATTTCCCACAATTTAAGCTTCTGCATTTTCCAAATGCACTAGTATTATTCAAAAGTATTGTTCGGTTCGTAAGCCTCGTACTGAACGGTTTAATACGAATACGTGTGTTGTTACACCCCTAGAAACAAATAACCGTAGCTCAGTAGGACAGCACAGAAGGCCCAGGTATAAAATGCACGGCCCGCCACTGCGTTACATACATAGCTTACAAGTTACAAGCGTACTTATTCTGAGCCAAACTACGATGTTTTTCTCACCTTTGTTGCCTAAACAGCCACCGTCTCACAACGTTAACAATGCGCCAACCTTCAGCATCAAGATACTTCGCCAAAAGGCTTCTATACCCGAACTGCAAAACATGACTTGTACGGAGAAGATAACGTGATGTCTCCAAATCCCAGCAATAAAAGTTGCAGAAAATGATGACTACTGGTAGAAATCATAGTAACCGAATTTTCCTTTTGGATGTGTAACTGTGTAACTTATTTAACCGTCACAAAAATAGCTTGAATGTTATGTCCAACCTTAATCTCTCAGCGTGACCCGTACACACACTCTCTTTAACACATCCATTTACGGGCGCCTGTGTCAGATTAGGGCGACCACTTCACACACGGAGAGGGAACACAGTGTTTCCATCAAGCTGGAGGCCGTCTGATAAAAGCCCAAGAGTAGAGGACGGATGATTACAGTCTGTCCTCACTGAGGATGTAAAGAGACAGTGTCTCGCTGACTGCAGCAAATGGAAACTAGGACAATGCAGAGGCCAAGCAGAGGATACAGCTGCCTGAAGTAGGTCATTAAAATACATGCAAGTGTAGCGGCACACAAAGCTCCCAGGTGTGACTTTGGCAGGTGTGAAACAAAACCACAATCCACAACAGCAGAGTTTGAATAAGCTGTAACTTTTATTGCACATTCCTGTTTGGTCTTGCAAACGACCTTTCACCTCTTGAACGTTTTAAGACCTCGGCCTCGACCAAACACTCAAGTCGGGAGTGGGACAAAGTCGCCCGGAGTAACTGATCACAGGTCAGATGTGCACATTCCCTTTAGGAGTGAGATTTGAAGCATAGGGAGGTCATACTGATCCTTGATCTGTGACTGGGGAAAACTTCAGTCCAGATCTTTGTGTTCACTGCATTACCCATAAGCCAAATCACTGTCTAGAGCAGGACCAATGGGGAAGGGACAGTAGTGACACCATGGAGGGGACTAGGAAGTATTCAAGGGAGCGTAGACATTTTCTTAATTCCACTTTGATGCACTCCCAATGAAGAAAATACTCCCCTTTTATAATCTTGAGGCTTTTCAACCTTCTGTCCTTCTGTACTCCCTGAAGTCCCCCCCAAATAAACACACCTTCCCCCATCACACAAACACATAGGCTATCGTTCTCAGTAATTATTTTTTTCTTCTTCTCATTTTCTTGTGACAATACCTGCAACATGCTTCAAATCTTCATTTTGGCAAACCACAAATAAATTAAAACACAAACATTCATATAACACAATGTGACATTTTTCAGGACGCTTCGAAATAAAAGAAATAACAATACAATACAGAACCCAAAAAAGAAAAAGAAAAAAAGAACAAGGAAAGAGAAGCATTTGCATTTTTGTTTTTTTCCCATATTTTTTCTTGCTTTTCTTGAAAAAAGATATACAGTAGCTAGCTACCAATCACGTATCACATGCAGATATAATACAACATAATCAGTTCACCCAGTTAGTGTTTGCAAACTACCAATCTAAACTATATCACAAAAGTATTCTCTTGAAACCAGCAAACACTCAGCGTTTGAGATATTTTCTCTTACTAATAATTCAGTTTACAGTTTTCTCCGCTGACAAGCCGAGAGAGTTCACTATATGGTCAACCCTGAAAGGACTAACGCGCTTTCGTACATGATCACATACCAGATGGTGTGTTGTTGTTTTTTTTTTATACTCTGCTTTTTTTTTTTTTAATCCACGATGGGACTGTAACACACACATGTTTGCTCACACATGCACTCACACACAGACGGATTTGTTATCGGCCACAAACGACACACACGAGGGGCGGCTTTTGAAAAACGCGGCGCAGCCCGATCCAAAACGCGACATGCTGGCAGCGCGGCTCATCCTCCAGCTCAGCCTCCAGCTCAGCGGTTTAAACTATCCTGCTCCAGGATTACTTTTGGGGCCCTGCTGAGATGCTCCTATGCCCCCCCCTGTCTGGCCTACACTCCTCCCCCTCCCCAAAAAACATAGGATCAGAAAGTGACGAAATGTCAGTGCCGAGCAGGAGGTTTGACATCCTCCATCCTTCTTACTCGTCTCTAATGACGCTCGGTTTAAATGTCAGACCAATTAGCAGCTTTCCCTCTGACATTTAACTGGCAGACAGCAAAAACAAACACACAAGGAGCCCACTGGATTGGACGGACGAGACGGTCCGTAGCGAGCAGGCGTCCAGCTGATTGAGACTGACGTTGCTGCAGCCGTAGAGTTAATATCAGATATTCATAAAGTCCTTTTAAAGGTTGGAACTCAGGAACTGTGTGTCTCTTAAGTAATCACAGCAGGGTAGAGCAAAAAATAAAAATCTGTCTTCGGCCATTTTGCAAGCCACCTGACATTTCCAGAAGCAGCCGGTAGTGATCAAAGCTCTGTCTCTGCTCTTCTTCTCCCCTCTGCCTTCAGTCTCTCTCTCTTTCTCTCTCAGCAGACATCAATCAGGCGGGCTCTGAAGCGTGCGCTCATTTAAAGCTCCACTCCATCCACGGCAGCGCTCGAGCCCCATGTCTGTCCGTCTGTCCGTCTGTCTGTCTGTCTTCATTCCTGGGCGTCAAGGCGTGCGCACAAGTGTGTGTGTGTGTGTGTGTGTGTGTGTGTGTGTGTGTGTGTGGAGCACAGCTAAACGTCCGAAGCGTTTATTCAACTAACCTTTTTATGGTTCAGAGAGAGACAGACACAACCACACACTTGTTTACAGTACTAATAATCAGGAGCTGACATAGAAAGTAGGACAAGACGGCGCCAAGAAAAAAAATAGCACTCCCTTTAGGCCTTATAGTGTCATTCACAGTAAATCATATTATTCTCTGTTTAAAGGGTTGTCTCCCTTGCTCTCACACACACACACACACACACACACACACACACACACACACACACACACACACACACACACACACACACACACACACACACACACAAACATACTGAAGCCCGGCCTTCAGCTGTACCATCTGGTATCTAAATCATGGGAAATACAGTCTTCTTCCTCTCCTACACACACACACACACACACACACACACACACACACACACACACACACACACACACACACACGATAACATCAGAGTAGAGAGAGAAAGAAAGAAAGGTAATTGACTGTCATTCTATTTATCATAGCCTACATAGTCTCCGCATCAAGCAACGAGTGACTTTTAATTCCTTCATTAGAAATCAACATCCATCTATACGCAACAGTGATCTCTAAATGTAGCCACAAGAGAGGCAGAGAAAGAAAGAAAGGAGAAACAGAGTGAACGAGCGAGCTAAAGAAACGGATACAGAGAGAAAAAGAGAGAGAGAGAGAGAGAGAGAGAGAGAGCACAGCTCCATGTAAATTACAATCTTGTTGCATTGAACTGTGAGCAACGGCACAGTCGAAAGAAAGGGGAAATGAGGGAGTGAATGAGTGAGTATCAACGCCAGTGCGCTGCCCGTCTATTAAACATTAACAGCTTCATTTATATGTAAATGACCCGGCAGCTACAGAGAGAGAGACGGCGGGAAGCGATGCCAGTTCAGTGCTTTAGAGGAGAAGGGCGGGAGGGAGGGGGAGAGAGAGAGAGAGGAGAGGATGGGATGAAGAGGACAGAAGAGGGGGAAGAGTCTCCTTCCTTCAGTCGTCTTTCACATGGGTGGAAAAGCCCACAATGTCCGATTTTTCCCGTACGCGCGTAGGTGTGCTTTATGACAAAAACTAAAAGAAATCCACCGACAGTAACGCACACACTCCCAGTCCGATAAACACACACACACACACATACACACACACCTCCCTCTCAGGTCTTTCCGAAATGTGTTGAAGTATCTCCCTGGGCGAGAGGGAGGGGAACAAAAGTTGCTTCTTGGTGGAGGAGTGACGATGATGGGGGCGTGTCTTGCTCTCTCCGCGAGTTTCGGTGGAGATGAGGGCAAAAAAGAAAATCCCCCCCCCCCAAAAAACCCAATAACACAAGACACACAAAACCGAAAAAGAAAAAAAGATAAATCTTTTGGGTGAATCTTTTGGGTCAAAAGGTGAAGATGGGTCATTGTTGAGTTAGCGTGGTGTGTCGTTTTGCGTGTCGGAGCTAGCTGGGTTGTGTTTCCGGCTAGCGCGGGGGGTCGGAGGGTCGGCGGACGAGCACTCAGCCATCGGACACGGGCGGGGACACCCAGCCGTACTTCTCGTGGGTCTTCACCAGGGACTTGAAGGTGGCCTCGGCTTCCTTGCGGCTGAAAGCTTTCTTGGACTTCCCTGATTTCCTACATATACGCCCCTGTGATACAGAGAGAGAGAGAGAGAGAGAGAGAGAGAGGAAGGGGGTGAGAGGGAAATGAGGTTAGGATTGTGATACAAAAAGATACAAAATACAGACGCCATCAAACTGTCCGCTAACGGGACGAGTTGACGCATTCCTTCATTTCTTTAGGATTCTTAGTGGGGTCTGTACACAATATTCCTTCATCTCATCTCAGTTGGAGGACACCATCACAAAGGTGTAGCTAACAGTACGGACAGCAAGGTCATGTCTTTCATAATGTCTTTGTTGGAGATTGTTGGGGGTTTTAAAGACTCAAAAGGAGCTTTATAATACAAACGTGGGTTTTTTAGAGCAAAACTTCAACATTCTGTGAAATTTATTTGCTTTCTGATCGAGAGTTAAATGAAGATTTATAACACGCTCTTTATTATGTTTCAACACTTTAGTTTTTGTACGAGTTAAAGGGACAGTGTGTAGGATTTGGGGGCACCGTGCGGTGCGGTTGCTGAACACCCCTTCACTGACTCCTATCTTTACAAGACTGAGGTAAGGTTAACGCCATTCGCCTCACTCAGAGGCCATCCTTACCCCAATAACAATACTTTAAAAACACAAAAAGGTTCTCGCTAGAGTCAGTGTTTGGTATTTCCGTTCTGGACGGTGTGTAGAAACATGGCGGTGCAACATGGGGGACTCCGTAAAGAGGACCCGCTCATTCTAAGCTCACAAAAACACAAGGATTCTTAGTTTGAGGTGATTACACACTAATTATGAATATTATATTCCATTTGTTGAAGGTGTCGAGCTGGAGGAAGTTGGACCCATGACGTCAGTATTTCCAGTTCCCGACTACAGCCCTGCATACAATGTCTGCCAATCCACGCAATCCATTTGTTAGTCTGGCTGTCTGTCAGAAAGCCATTTATGAATGAAATTTCACAAAACTGGACAGACAAACAGGTCCCGAGTCCAAGAACAATCTCAGCAAGTACGTGATTCATGTAGTTTTGTTTTGCTATACAATAATGGAGATAGAGGTGTCCTTCCAAGTCCTGTGGTTGTGTTTGCCAACTAAGCTGCATAAATCTAAAGCTGCTATGTGTAGATTTTTAGGTGATAGCATAAAGCTGCAATTATTGCCAGGAATAACCACTCATTTTGGATGGTAAGAACTGTTTGACCTGTAAAGTGTCAGAAAGTGGTGAAAAATGACCATCACCGTTGTGTAAAGGCACAAAAATATTAAGTTTACAATCATGTAAAACAGAGAAAAACAACAAGTCATCACACTGGAGAAACTTCAACCACAAATGTTCAAAGTGACTGTTTAGTAGGTGGAACGAAAGTCTTGTTTTTTTTGCATGTTTACATTGATTTTGCTTTCTGGGCCAAATGAAGAATATCATTGTGTGAAGTGTACATTAAAAAGCAGCCTATATGTCAAAATTATTATTTGTCAGATCTGGATTTGCGTTTTTAGATCAAAAGAAAGATGATTCTCTCGCTCACAATTGTCAGCAGTGTTGTCGAAAAAAAGTGTTTCAAGTGTCTCCAGACAGAATATAGAACGACAGAGATACAGCCCACACATGCAAATGGATGAACTCGCTGGTGAATGCACTGCCGCAGTGGAGATGTTGACAGGGCGAGTGATCTGAATGCAGGTTTAACATTAGATCAATGTTTAAAGGCCGGGAAAAGGGCTTTTAAGACCTCAGGTCCAATCAGAAGTACCCTCCACTACACTGAGCAATGGAGAGCCAAGTGAGAACCGGAACTACTGCACTGAATGATGAAAGAGTTGAAAATATGACAGAAAATAAACATATGAGCTTGTGTGAAAAGCATCTCACTCGAGGCACCGTGACATCTCACAGAGACATTTTTAGCCATGCAACACCTTGATGAAGCCCTCCCTCCTTCACACACTGGAGCTAATAATAAGCGTGGGATAACAAGGAGCAAAAAACAAATGGAGAAAACAGGTGTGACGATAAAGCTGCTTATTCTGTTTTAGTTGGCAGCGGTGCTAAGTCTTCCCTAAAGAAGAGCCTGTGGGAGGAACTGTCTTCACATGGAAACACTCTGATAGATACAGAGCCACGACAAAGGTGTAAATCAGCTAAAGAGTCACTACCGTTTGAATAACAATCACCTCAGAATTACAGAAACATAAGAAATGGAAGGTAAATTGGACTGACTGCACAGTAAATCTCTGGTCATACTGCAGCTATACTGAGGCAGCATCCACCGGGTCTAATAGGTGAAGCAAATACGTAAGTGCCTTAAACCTGCATTCTTTCTAATGGCCATCGGGGGGCAACTCCTCTGGTCTGATTGTATAGAATTCTATGGGAAAACATACCTACTTCTTACTTGATTTATTACCTCAGTAAACATTGTAAACACGACTTTAAGGTCTTAATTGCTAGTTTCAAGTCTTCATTCAATATATCATGGTGTTGCAGTGCAATATGTCTGCCACTTTCCTGTAATTTTTTGTACGCGCTCCATAACAACACTGCATCACTTCCTTCTACCCAGAATGCTTCTTGGCAGGGAGAAAATGGCACTGAGGCCACTCTACTCCGCTGACACCACTACTAATGCAATTATTTGATATGGTGAGCTCCTCTGCATGCTGCAGTGCAGATAAATAGCCTCATATTGTTAGACACCCATGGTCTGCACGTTAGTCCTGCAGCTGTACAATCCACTGTCTTGTTTTTTAGGAGGAGAGCACGGGGTAACCGGAGCTACGTTTAGGTTGGCCATTGGTATGTAGTGACACGGTAACTGATACACAAGAAAGAAACTTTTCAATCTGTTTAATTGTCCATCTGGTGCTTAAAGAAGTAGTTTGACATTTTGGGAAGTGTGATATTTAAGACATCACTCTCATATTTGTGTGTGCCGTAAATATAAAGCTACGGCCAGTTAGCTTAGCTTAGCATAAAGACTGGAAACAGTTGGATACTGCTAGCCTGGCTCTTTCCAAAAGTAACAAAATCTGTTTACTAGCACTTCTAAAGCTCAAATGAACATGTTATATCATGTCTGTCTGTACAAAAACACTGTCAAGAGTTGTCTTGACAGTTTCTTGGGACGTTTTCACTGCTATCAACATCACTAACTGCACCGTTATTAGGGTCTTGGTAGAAATCTCAGACGTAGATATCTGAAAACCTAAATAACTAAAACCAAACTATTTGCATGGCTAGTGAAACATCATGCGTAAGAAAATGTCTATATTTCTTTTGTAAATTGGGCGGACTAACTCTTAGTCCAAGTCAAATACTAAATATCTGACTTTACGCTTCTATTTTGCATCAGTGCTAGTTAAGCTAGTTTTCTCTCTCGCGTTTAACTTTGATACAAGTAAAGTAAATCCGAGGTTTTTCCTCAATCCTTTCAATTCATTCTAGAAAAGAAAATCTACAAATACAATGATTTGTATTAATCCCTGATTCCTGGTCAAATAACAACCCTGCTAGCTTATTACAATAAGATTAGCAAACTGCGAATTCGTGGTTTAAGGACATACAATTGTTGTCCCTGTAAAACAGTCCTACTCCTGAATCCAAAAGGCAACAGCTCACATATTTGTTTTGAACTACTAGGAAAAAAGAGCACAAATACAAGATTTAGATGAGGACTAGAGAGATTAAACAAGATAAGTGTATCTGCATAATCTTTAACATTAGCCTAGGGAAAGCATTTAGTGCTGTATTTAAAAAAAAAAAAAAAAGCTGTCAGTTCCTCTTACAAGACGTGGATTTTAGGACTACAATTTTGAGCTGCATGCTTCTCCATGCAATGACACACATCAGACACAGTCCAGAGTTAATTCTCTGCTCCCACGACATCTGATGGATGATCGGTACGTCCTGTTGCGTACTTGCCCGGCTATTTTGGGTCAAAAGTGATGCCGGGGATAAAGGGAGATGAGGTGATAACGTTGAATGATCTGGAGATTAGGGTTACAGTTTCCATTCCTGTAGCAACACTGGCCTCATTTCACTGCGGGGCTTAGCGAGATACTCTCTCTCAATTTGTCCCGCTGTCTCTCTCAAACAGACACACATCTTGAAGAGCTTGCCCTATCGTTTCCACTTGTATTTGAATCAATATTGAAATCCACCCCCTGCTATAAACGTCCACCATGACGAGTCATTTGATGCATGAAACTGATTTGGAAACGAAAATTGAGTGAAACTAAAACAAGGCAGTATAGGGCCGATCTCACCACTAGTATGAAGACAACGAGGAAGTTGATTCGCACTGGAAACAAGAAACTTTTCCCTTCGATGCATGACGCAGTGAGTGACTCATTCAGATAGACACAAGCAGCGTTCCTCGGGGACTTGCTTTGATCCACACAGCCATTAAAATGGCACCTAAGCAGCGCTGTCTGAAACCTGCTCGGCCTCTCTGTGCAGCCTGTAATACAGATTACTAGGCTGACAAACACAGATAATGCACCAATTGGCCACTGTCACAGAGCATTGGGGAAAAGCCTGGATATGTTGTTATCCTAATATCTTCACGTGTCGCCATATAACACTACGGCCATTGTTGAAGAGGTGCGATTACCGTGGTGGCGGATGGCAGGGAGGACTGGGCCCTCATCTTGTTGTGAGAATCATGTGTATGTTTTTCAGTTTGTTACTTATGAGGAGAACATGGTGTGTGTGTGTGTTTGGACAAATTAGATGGACTCTGTTTCCATGTGTCTACCCTGAACACAGTGTGTACGTGTGTGTGTGTGTGTGTGTCAGAGAGACAGAGTATGATAGGAGAAAAGAATGAAAATATGCGTGTACATGTGTGTATTGTTGCACAAGCCTCCACAAGAGTCTATGACTTCAGGATGAAAAGGGGAAATTGAGCATTAACTGGCGCCATTGTGTTCGCAGTCATCTACAAGAATGGCTCGGTGTGACGCATCCAAAGCCGGACGGAGAGAGAAAGTAAAAATATCTGGTCGTGAGAGAAAGAATGGGCAAACAAAAGTGTGTGTGAGTGTGTGTGTGTGTGTGTGTGTGTGTGTGTGTTGCCAGCTGAGCGCCCCCGGGCCTATACAGTGCCATGTCAGTGTTTATCTATTTCAGCTAAGCACTCGCTGGTTGAGAGGAACACACTCGTGTAAAGTGGCTGCTGGGTAATCGTGTGAATGGAGATCAGTCAATGGGCAGCGGAGGGAAGGGCCCCAGTGCATGTTGGGAAGCAGCTCTGGGGGCATTGGGGGGGGGGGGGGGGATGTGGGGGATTGCATAACGCAGGCATGTGCTTAACGGGGTCGGATAAACAAACAAGGATCAATGTCATCCTCATCAGATCGTTAAGGAGAGCCCAGTGGGACTGATGACGGGGTCATTAAAGGATAATACCACTGTTCTTTTAAGTTAGTGTCATTGGTTTAGCTTCCTCTGTCTGCACACAGTCAGCATACCACTTTGCTGTCATTCATCCTTGTACAGACTTACACAGACTTCAACAGAACAATGAAATCACTCACAGAAAACAGGAAACCTTAAAAGGGGAACTCCACGTCCCACGTTAAACAGCGTAACGTCTTCTGCGGCTCTCAAGTATCTTTCCAAAGCTGGAAAAAATAACCCTGATGATGTCATAGGGGGGGGGGGGGGGGTCATCTCGGCTTGGAAGTGGGAAGTACAAATGTTTTAAGAGAAAGTCTACATTACTGACACAATTTGAGAAAAGCAACATTGAGAAAAGCAGCAATTTATTACACGAGGGAAGGTGGAACCAGCGAATGTGTGTTTTTGCTTAATAAATGGCTAAGAAGGATCAATCAAAATTCTTGTCACCTCGCAAATTGCGCCACATCTTTTTACCGGGTGTCGTCTTTCGCACTTGATAGCAGCTCATTTCAGGCTACGCACAACTAGCTGACAGGTGATTTTTACGTGATGAAGGTCTGAAGACTGAAGTGTTGTCAGTGTGAGTACGAGTGATTGACAGTTTACAGAAATGAATAGGGAATAAGATGCTTGCAAAGAAATCTAATTATTCTTGCCTGCAGTGCAAAGTGAGAAGAAAAGAGGAGGTTATAGCCAGGAGTATACTTCTAAATACCACTAGTGTACTTTCTAAACACTGCTGTACAGACAGCAGTACAGATCAACTACCAAATTAGCTCACGCTACAAAGGCACTTATATCAGACATGAGGTGTTTCTACCACCTGCAAAGCACCATGGGACTTAATTCACTGCCATACAAGATAGATTACAATGTGCCAGTGATTGCTTAGAAATCGAAAGTTAAGTATCCGAAGGCCAGACTGGTGAACTGGTGATTACCTTTAGTAATGTCTCCTCATTTTAGCTTGTGTGTTTGTGTGTGTGTGTTTGTGTGTTTGTGTGTGTGTTTGTGTGTTTGTGTGTTCCTTCACATCTGCAGGTGAAGACACGTGTGTCTCTGTTGACTTTCACCTCAACGCTTTGTCACCGCGTGTTTCCTCTCTAAAAATAGGCACGAAGCTTCTAAATAAACCACATCCCTATTGTCAGAGCAAAACCGGTGCCCAGGGACAAATAAATGTATCCTGTTTGTTGAGGTTTATATATATAGTTCCTCGTTTGTCGTGATGCATGAGTGACGAGTTCATCTCGCAGAAAATTGGGACATGGAAGCGCCAGCGTGGGCACACAACCACAGAAGAGGCGAACAAAGACATAAAGAGGTGCACACGCACACACACACGCACACACACACACACACACACACACACACACACACACACACACACACACACAGAGGAATAATTAATCAATATTGTTTCCATTAGCAAACTGGAGAGGGAAGACACTGCACCATAATTAGGGAGCACTGCGGAGCTGCCTGCTCATCTCCTCAAGCAGCAAATCAAGATGAACACACACACACACACACACACACACACACACACACACACACACACACACACACACACACATGTTCCTCTCTCTTAGCTGTGGGTACAGTTTTTTTGTTGTTGCATGACCTTGCTTGGTTACAGATGCTTAATTACAACAGAGGACTCAGGAATACTGTTCAGTTATATCATCCAAGACAAAAAAAGCACTAAGGGGTTTGGGGGGGCTGGGCAGGAGAATCCAGTGACAGTTTACATAAGGTCTCCTGCCACAGCGCCTGTCATGCTGCTGACGTCAGACAGAGAGTCAGTGAGGAGAAAGTACCAAGACTCTACGGATGAAATCACTGGGATATGATGCAAAAGTGAGCATTTTGAAAACACTATTAGAAAACTGTGATTCTTATCAGGGTGGGAAACTAGAAAATCGATTCAGAGTTTAAACGATTATAGCCAGGAGTGCATTCGGAGATGCAGGCTTTTCTATTGAAATTGCAGAGCTGCTGCTGCTGCTGCTGCAGTGCACTGAGGATGTGATAAACAGATTTGACAGGATTACATAATCCAGTCAGTCTAAATTAGAGAAGCCTGCTGGTAGGTAAGCTACCTGCTGCCACCATTTATTCAAATGTCTTTCCATCCGTCATCACGCGTCATCACATGTTGAATAACTTCGTCCAATAATCTGCTGTAGCGCACATATTGTGAGGCTGCATTAGAGCCGGTGGAGGGACCGCTCCATTTCATGGCAGCAGGTCTTTGTTGTCAAAGGATGCTGATTTATGGAGGCAATAAAAGGAGAGCAACCCGGTGCTGCAGAGAAGAGCTTGAATCAAGGAGATACTGAGGTTTGGGCTGCATGAAATGGCTGCTGTAAAGTCACATAAAGATTAATAATATTCACATTCATGGGTTGGCTCACAGCAGGGAGGAAGGGGAGGAGACTACGGGCCTGCGATGTGACAGCATCATCGGTGTGCAGCACCAATAGCTCACACTGAGCATGATGAATGCTATAAATAGGCTAAGCATATAGCAAATGCATCAATTGTACTGAATGTTTTTATCATTTAATGATAAAGTAACTGTCTCCCATTGGCACATATTTCCTATTGGGATAAACTCGTGAATTTCCCTTTAAACATGTTGACTCGAGAGATCACTCCACTGGTGTCCAAAAATGACACTCCATTCAGGAAAATAAAAAATGAAAGTAGATTAGCATAGATGACATTACCAAAAACATATTTTTTTCCAGTTGTATTGTACGAAATACTGCTTTAAACACTCAGATTAAACTAAAAGCCTCTCCATGGTGGACATATGTTGTAGCCTACATGCGTAAAAGCAGTTTTACGCGTTAATTACGCATGACGCACGAATGCCTAATGGGATTGCTCATACCCAGTGCGTGTCGTGGCTGAAAATGAATGTACTAGACATGATTAACACGCTGTATGGTTGATGGATCACCCGCCAGCCCTTCATCCTCTCACCTGTCCTTTTACGAGGCTGGCCGCAAACTGCCTCATGACCGCCTCCACCGTGTAGGCGCTGGACCATCCGCGGGGGGTCAACAGCTCCATGCATATGGCCCCGCCGTCCAGCACGTAGCCGTTCTCCAACCGGGGCGTCAGGACCCGCATAAACGGCGGCGAGAAGGGGAAATTGTCGGGAAAGGTGACGTTGAGCAGTATGAACTCGGTGCTGGTCTCCTTCATGTCCTGCCACAGCGCCGAGTCCTTGTCCACCTGGTGGAGCTTGACGTTCCAGTCATACAGGTTGTCCTCCACCAGCTCCACCGTGATGAAGTTGTCCCCTAACCTCCTGATCTCCTGTAGCTCCTTCATCAGCCTCCGCGTCCGGACCTGGGTGCAGTGTTGCCGGTGAGGAGCCAGCGGTGGTATCGAGGAGGCACTGGTCGCTTTACTCCCGCCTCCTCCCGTCTGCTGCTTCTCCTTCGTATCCTTGCTTTGCTTATCCTTGCCGGACGGCTTGTCCTTGCCCTGCTGGTCCAGCTTCCTCGCCTTAATCTCCGGGGTGCTCAGGATGTTGGTTTCGTTGGCGGTTTGACAGTGTTTGTTGGCGTTGTTCTTCTGGTTCCCTTTAGTCCCCTTTAGCGAGCCCTGATGGTGCTTCGGGTCCTCGGTGTCTCGGTCGTGCAGGCGGATGAGACCGATCTTCCGCAGTAAGGTGGCCATAATTTTCTATAGATCTATGGTTCTCCGCCGACCCCCCCGCACAGGGGCAAGAATCACCCTTTACAGTCGGTCCCCGCTCACAGAGAAGACCTTTCTTGATGCTGATTATCAACCTTGTACCGCAATCACCCCCTCCGCTCACTGCAGCCACAGGATGAACACAACCGGGGAGCCTGTCCAGTTTTCTCCACAGTGCATCATTTCGACGCGGCTCGACTGAAGAACAAAACAGTAAAACCACAAATAAATGCGAGTTTAGGTGAATATTCACTTACAGGCAACACCAAAATAAAACAGTTGTGTCTATGTAGATTATTGGAAGTATTGTCTTCCCCCACAAGTGGACCGACACCATGACTGTGACTGCAGTTATTCAACGATAGTTCGATACATTACGCACGAGCAGTAAGGTAATAGTTTAAAACATATTAGCAGATGAGCGTCTATTATTGTTTTACACCGAATAAAAGACATGCATATATTACAGGGTTGTCATAGAAGGAACGTCAACGTAATGAACGTAAAGGGAGGAAAAAAAAACATAATGCATCACAAGGTTGTTACAACAAATGATCTTCTCACTAATGATTAGACACACTGGCACCTATAGGAAACATAGGAACAATATAAAACACAGACTATATGGGAGAATAAAACACTAAGGTCACGAAAGGCTTTGAGGATATATGCACCATAAACTGTTGAAAAAATACTATGGATTATATTATTATAGGGAATTTAAATACCATAAATACCATATGCGCCAAACAAGATAAATTCGAATCATAACAATATGACACATTCTCCTTTATGTGCTCCGCCGCCCACACGGACCCAATATCAGACCAGCAATCCGACAGCAGCCCGTGCTTACCGTAGACGGGTGAGAGTCGAAGTATGTCCGTTTTTATATCCCGTTATGTAGACCGAACACCGATCCCGTTGTGAGTAAAAAGCAGAGATGGCTCCACCGTCCAGTAGACCTGCCGTCGGAGGGAGCTGCAGCAAAGAAGAGAAGGAGAGCCTTTGATGTGTGTGTGCAGCTGCGGCAGCTCCGGTTTTAATGCAGCCGAGGACAAACCAGCCCCCGGTAATCCTTCTGAGGCAATCTGTTCCCACCGGTGAAGCTCTAACACGGCTAGGCCTTTTTTTCAAAATAAAAGCTCTGAAGTTGCATTCAAAGTAAACTAAGCACCAAAATGGATACATTCATGTTGAAAAATCATAAAGAATATAGGCCTACTGTATATGGAAATACAGCATTGGCATAATCCAGTTGACGATTACAATAAGGACCACACATCAACTATAAACTTCTTTAAATTGATGCCTTTCTCCATACAACTCACCACATCTGTAATGCTACATCAACTCACGAACTATTGGATGTATAAAGACAATTGTCAACACATTAAGATATGATTCATATCAGGGAAAAATAGAAAACTGCCTTTAGCAGAACAGAGCAGTTGAACAAACGTTTACTAAAAAAATAGCATCATTTTTTTATCTAATTTTAATGTAATATTGCTTTTATTTTGAAATTCCATGGTATATTTCCTTGTTTATTCTGGCTAAGTCTGTGTAGCTTGACGTTCTTGTGTAGAGAATAGACTATTGCCTCTATTCAATGGAAACAAGAAGGATGATGCCCGAGTAATGTAATCTCAACGTCACTGACATTCACTTTCACTTTAGTCTCCCATTTACCCCAATACTGTCAGCACATTTATTTATGACACTGAGTGAAAGTTACTACGTACTGTGAGCAAGACTCAGCTTTATGTTGGAGGTCCGTTGGAAAATACAGGGTATTTTTGAGCTTTATAATAAGAGACAGATAATAAGACTAAATGTAGGCCGGTGTCTTGGCATTTGTCAGGCCTAGGGTGAAATTCCCTTCATGAGATGTATGATTTTAAATGTAGAGTTGCATTTCAGTAATATATTGCATTTTAAAAATTCACCCTAACATATTTGTAAATTGGTGGTAAGTAAATACTGTGCTGTGTATGTACATTTAGTCATACATAGTAATAATACAAGATAGCTGGATGATGCTGGATATGAAACAAAACGTGTGTAAAAGTTTTTTTTATTTATTTATGGCACATATTAATATACATTCTCATTATGATTTAACATACATTCTCATTATGATTTAAATCAGTAAGCCGAGAACATTTGGCATAATAATTGTACAATACTGGTTTAGATGCAGTCAAGTCCCTCTGCCGTAATGAACTCAATCCAGTTCATGATTTTGACAAAGAAGCCCCTTCTTAACTGGCAGCGCGACACTTTGAGGCAGTTTACGAGAATCTGTCATTGGCCGTTACCTTGGTAGCAGAACAGCACCCACAGGGATTGGCTTATTCTGTTGCCGTAAAGTACTTCGGCCGTTGTGACTGCCGTAGAGTCGGTGGTGAACAGGCAAACCCGATTATTTTAGACAAAAAGGAGTCTTTTAAAAGGAGTATTTTCTATTTATGTCCGTAGTTTAAATATAGTCAGTTAAAGATGGCGGAAAAATTTGATAATCTGGAGGAGCATCTGGAGAAATTTATCGAGAATATTCGACAGTTGGGAATCATCGTCAGCGACTTCCAGCCCAGCAGCCAAGCAGGACTCAACCAGAAGCTGTGAGTCGTGAGGACGTTTGTAACGGCACGAATCTGCGAGTGAGCATCGTGTTTAACTCTACTGTTGACTTTTCTTTATCAGAAACTTCATGATATCTGGACTGCAAGACATCGAGAAGTGCCGTCAACAGCTCCACGAGATCAACGTACCGCTGGAGGTCTTTGAGTGAGTCTAGTAACGTTAATTTAGCTGTTCTGTTATTGTGCCTGTCCGGCTTTTATAACCTATATAATAATAACATCTTCTTTACATATCTGCGGTTGTCTGTCGCTGCTGCATTACTGTGGATGCACGTATTTGTTGTGTTGAGAGAATAGCTTTACGTTAAAGCCACGCCAAACCCCATTAGACATTCTGACGATTTTACATTATCATTACTTTACGGCAATCTAGTAATGGTACAGGCCTCTGTTTTTACTTTTACCCTGGTTGTTGAGAGCCTCTTTTAAATTCGGCATAGATATGTATAAAAAAACAACTAAACATTTTTAATTACATGAATTTGTTTACCATTTTGTTGCCACTTTTCATGGTGTACTGTATGCCCAGACCGAAGGCCAAGTTACCCAAATTTAGCTCATGGAATTCCTAAATCCTTTATCTGTGCTTCATAGCTTCGTCGCGGCTCCGTCGGCTGATGTTGTACCTTGTGTCTGTGTGTTTTGTAGATACATCGACCAAGGTCGAAACCCTCAGCTGTACACCAAGGAATGTCTGGAGAGAGCCTTGGCGAGGAACGAGCAGGTCAAAGGGAAGATTGACACCATGACGGTAAGTGATTGTGCCAGGGTCTCTGAGATTCCCCACCAGTGACACAGCGAGAGCAAACTACACAAACAGACTATCTCACTGATTAAATGCTCGCAAGCATGTTTGGGAATTTCTTAAAAGATAAAAAATGTCTCTTTCAAGGATGATCTTCATGAAACAAAGAGCTATATACTCGAGTTAATCCTCTCTGTTGAGTAGCTGATGAATTTATTGTCCATGGACCCAATGCTTGAATCAACAGCTCTGCTCTAGTTATCAATAATTTGATACATTTATTCTATATGCAGATGTTTTATTTGGTAATGCAACTGAGCACAAGGCAGATCTCTTTTTGGTCTGATCAACGTTCATTAGTTTATCATCTTCTACATGAAAAGTAGTTATTATCAGTATCGATAATAATCCAACATCTGCTGTTTTATTGTCTTTTATTACAGAAATTCAAGAGCCTTCTAATCTCTGAGCTCGGCAAAGTCTTTCCAGAGGAGATGGTAAAGTACAAGGCTATACACGGAGAAGATGCCCCCTCCTAGTGACCGCTGCCACCCCAGACCTTCAGCCTGTGACCCTTGAATTGAAAGCCTGAACTGAGTTGAGACCGAGCAGGTTCCCCCCAGAATATGATAAAAACCTGTTATTATTTCTCGTAAATATCGTGATGCTGTTGCTGATTTAAGAGTTTTTTTTAATTTCTGCTCAGCACCGTGACTCAGCCAATCCTGTCCTTTTCTCTCCATTTAAACTTAATTTAAAGAAATGTAAATCAATAGCGAGTATGTGGGAAGAGTGGAGAAGGGAAAGCGATCCTTTTCAGCACCGGGCTGATGTGCTGCCAGGAGACACATTTAGTTTTAATGTCCTGTTGATGATGCATGGGCACTCAGTGGGCAGCAGAGGCCGTTTCCACAACTCCCAACTGTACGGAGGAAAAATGTTCAGGAGCTGCAAGGCACCAATCTGACTTTACTCCCATCAGATGTACATACAGTATATTTATACTCTTACACTTTTGCCTTTTGTAATGCTTCCTAATCATTGTGCAACATACGTTTGTACCACAACACAGTTCATGACGTTTTGTATCCAGCTCAGGTTTCTAATGGCCACGATGATTGAATGCAAATGCTCTTTGATGGTAATTCTGTGCCTGATCGCTTGTCGTGGTCAGAAATGAGTCCACTCTTTATTTGTACCTTGTTTGTATTATAATAATTTTTTGTTATTAAATGATCCTTGTCGGACTGGTTCTGTGTTTCGACATTGTTTTTATTACAGGCAGCAGATTCCATCAGTCACCTGTGAGGTTATATGCTTCAATCTTACAGAATTACTCGTAATATATATGTATATATACAACATATATATATATATATATATATATATATATATATATATATATATATATATATTTGATGACAAACATTGTTATTTTGCTGTCATTTGCTGAAAACAAGAACAACAAAGATGAACAAGAATATAAATATATATATATATATACATATATAAAGTACTTATTACATTACAGTCATTTAGCAGACGCTTTTATCCAAAGTGACTTACAATAAGTGTATTCAACATAGGTATTCAAGAGAACTACTAGTCACCAGAAGACATAAGTGCATCTCCTTTTTTAAACAAGCATCTAAGAGCATAAACTAGAGCAAAAGTACAGAAACAAACTAATACGGATACAATAAGTGCAAAGTGGAAGGCTCAGGGTTATAAACAACAATGTACAATGTCTAAGTCAGGCTGTTTCTGTATATTGTAAACTATAACAGTGGTGCAGAGTGCAAATATGCTGGAATGTACCAGGTTGCTTTATATACAAGATATGTACAGTATAAGCATTTATACATTTCAGTTTACAGTATTAGGTGCATAAAACAACTTATATTTGGCAGTAATATGTACATGTTACAAAAAACTATTTAAACAATAAAATAAGTATATAGTGTCATTTAATTGATGTTAACTGTTCATCAGAGTGACTTTGGGAAAAGATTTTGCCAAAATATAATTTAATTTTAGTATTTGACTTTCAGTAAAAATGCAAGTATTCATGTTCTCCCCTAAATGTTACCCCTAAAATCTTATTTTCAGGGAGGAAAGATTACTAAAATACTAAAGAATATTACCACTGACAGCTGCTGAAACCAAAGTATACAGTATAGTATATATTTAGTACTTTTGTAGTATTTTTTATGTATTTATTCCTTGTTGCCTGTTGCTATTACAAATAATAATAATAACCTAAAATATAAAAAAGGGTGATTATGGAATTCTTTTAAAATCCCATGAACCAAGATGATTGTCAAAATAAAAGCCTGTAACATAGCTGAATGTGTCAGTGGGTCACCAGCAGACATGATGACACTCAGCTCAAGAGTCTCCTCCAGAACGTCTTTGTAACTATGGACAGCCGGTGTAAGTGTATGTGTGTCTGCCCTTCTATAGGAGAGGCACAGATGCTCTGGAGAGAGGGCCGCGTCATCAGGCAGGTCACGGCCCACCACGCCTCCTCCTTCTAGGGGTTTAATCACGACGACGCCCCCCCGCTGACCCTGGAGGCCGATCCTCTGGGAGAGAAGGAGGGAAATGAGCTCTGTTATTGGTTTGTGATCTATGCAGCGAAGTGATACGGTCAGCCCTCTCCCCTTGCTGTCACTCTTCCCTGAGGATTACCGAACACGCGTCTCGTTTAGTCAGCGGTGGTTCAGTGAGGACTCAGCTTCCATCTTCTATCGGGGGAGGAGTAGAGTCCCGGATGCCATATTTGCATCCAAAGAATTCTTGGTTTCTCAACCTGCTTTTTAGATGTTGCATGTACTGTATGTGCTATAATGTATTAACTGGTTGATACTTACAGCCTTTCTGTGGAATGTTAAAATCTTAATTCTTGCTTTTTTAAAGGAATAGTTTCTTATTTTGGGAAATACACTTATTTAGCTATCTTGAGTAAAATGAGAAGATAGATACCAGTAAAAAGTACTGTAACAAAGCATAACAAACATATGAGCTGTCATGAACACATGCCTTGACTCCTCTCTACATTTGTGTCTCTTCCTCTCCCCTTTTGCTCGCATCTCAGGTGGGAGGAACTGAGACGCAAGGAAAGGAGTGAAGGAAAGGAATTGTGGATGTACAAACAGAAATGAGAAGAGGCAGTCTCTCTCTCTCTCTCTCTCCCTCTCTTCCCCTGGCTTCCACCCTGTTTGGTTTTGTTGTACTTAGTTTAAGATTTCACTAATTTCCCTTTTAATAATGTAAAACAAACTTCTTTTTTAGTTACAACTCATGTGTGGTCTCCCCTCCTTTGTCCAGTCTTGATAGGTGCTGCATAGGCAGATTTTGTTAGCTGTTTCCCTCTGTTTCCAGTTTTTTTGTTCTAAGCTAATTGGCTGCAGCTCCATATTTATCGTACAACATGAGAGTTGTATAAATCCTCTCATCTAACTCTTCAAGGGAGCAAATTCGCATTATTTGCCAACGTGTCAAACTATTCAGAACTATGAGCACATTGTCATGCAAAATAAATAAATATTCCTGTTGAGTTCATGCATTCTTTTGGCAAGGGCAGTTTAGTGTATACCCACAAAACCTGTGGCGTATATAAAGGAGTAGCAGTACATCTCATCTTTCCACTGCCTGAGTTCAACGGCATTAGACGAACAGACCAGTCGATACAGTCTTTCAGCGAGGACACACACACTTTTTTTTTTTTTTACTCAACGGCCCTCAGCCGCCTCTATTCCTCCACTCTTTATTTGTAGCCTATTTTTACCCTTCGACCACGCTTCTGTGACTCCGGATGACGAATGTCCTCACTGTAGCGAGTCACAGAGGCGGTGGTCAAGGACACCCTTTCAATCCAATAACAAGCCGATTCGGAGAGGTGAGGAATTAAATTAAATGCTGTTTTTATCCAGTTTGCGATTGTGTCTGCTCACCGTGACATTGTTGTCACCGGGTGACACTCTGATTGTGTGTGTGTGTGTGTGTCGTGATGCTTGACTAAACAGAGAAGTCGAGAGCATTGTGCTGTAGATGTGTCTCAGTATGAAGTGCTGAGGTGTGTTGGATGACTCATCCAAGGTGACTGAGTCTTTCTCTCTCCTCCTTTTCTTCCCCACCCGTTCACCTCCTCTCCTTGTACTCTCAGGACCCCCGAACAAACATCATCTTCCTTTAGTTTCCTCCTTATGTCTTTTTCAATGGCCAACGTTTTTTCTTCTCCTTTGCTATATTTTCCAAAGGGCACTGGTGCGCTGGGAAATGTGGAGGTGGGCTCTCTTTCCCTTCTTTTATTTAGTCACACTCATTGGCTTGAAGGGTGCTTTTAACGCAGGAGGACACAGGTCATATAACACGCTGGGTGGAGTAAATACCGTAGGAGCCAGGTCTTGAGATTTTTCATTTTGTCTGCTCGAAGAGCCCTCCATTCTCCAATTTCATGGTGTAAATGGGCCACTTGACAAATTGCTTTTCTAAAACAAAAGGCATGGCTGCAGTGCCCAGCGCTGTCTTTGTCCTGCAGGTATCATATTGTGGAGGTATGTTTGGTGTAGTATCAGGTGAGCTGTTGCCTTTGCAGTCTCTAAATAGTTAATTCAAATCCCTGAAATCATTAATTCGGTCAAAGAAAGGCATTAGTAACAGTAAGCATGCAGCCAGTTATCACAAGACCTCCAATGTATGCTCTTATAATGCATATTAATTAAATAATATTTTTTAACTATAACTAACTATACATTTATTTGATCAAGCCTTGTATCTAAAAGAAGACACTTAACTCCTTTACAGAGCCTTTAACATGCTCTATGTATTGTCACCTCTTATAATAATTTGTCTTCTCTCCTGGTCAATTCTAGTTCGGCTACACTGAGGAAGGCGGATGCATATTTACAATTGATAATCAGTTGCATGCACAGGCTGCAAATGTCCGTCGATAGAAAAGGAATATATTGTTGGCTATTGCTATTCCAAGTGAGTACACTGAGATGTTAATGCACCGTAAAGATGTTCTTTGCACAAGTACTTTTACTTGAATAAAATCTCTTTAAAGTACTTCTGAGTCAAATATTCTAGTCGTCTTTTCGTCCCTGTCAATTAGCCCAACTGTAGCTTCCCAGGCCTCATGGTCCTCCCCGTTCTGACTCCCTTTGTTAGCATCGTGGTGCATCATCTCTCAACTTGAGTGACGTCAAGTCTGTCACGCTGGGAGACGTTTAACCTGCAGAGGTGTTAGCCAGTGTTAATCTTGGACCCAAAAGCTGAGCAGCAACAGCGGCTGGCAACAGCTGAATGAGTTTGTTTAGAAATCTTGGCGAGTTGTATTAGGGGACGCTGAGCAAGGGGTTGCAGGGGAGCAGGGGAGGTAGAGAGGACTCGTGGGATCACAGGAAGGTAATGAACCTGAGGCACAGGCAGACACGGATTAACGTAAATACAAGATCACGTAAGCTCTTTATTTTCGCTGTAGCATTACCACCACCGTGGCAAACTGAACGGTCTGGCAAAGACTGTAGTGTGGAGCCGGGAGCTATATACTGCAGGAGCTTGATGAGCGGATGGATTGCAGGTGTGCAGGTTGATTGGCAGCAGGAGTGGAATGAAGAGACACACACAGAGAGAAAGAGATAGAAAACAACCAAAGAACCAACAAGAAACTCAAGGAATGCGGGAGAGACACAGCAGAAAGTGTTGGGCTCGTGATGGGGGAGGTGTTCACTAAAAGAACCTAATAACAGAATTAAGAAAGACAACACTATTTTTCAATGAAGTAAACCACTACAAACTGTTGAGCAAGGTTATAATGCTAGTTGGGATTTTTAGTAATTGCATTGTTACAAATGCCAATGAGACTTTGAATGTGTTTCTCTACCTCTGGACAGCCCTGTCTCCTGAAGAACGTGCGTTCCCTTTCAACAAAATAGCATTGTGAATGACGTTTTTAGAGGGAACACATTTTGTCGTGGATGACATTTGCTTTTGACGCATCACAAATAACTTTCAAAAGAGTCAGCGAAGGGAGGAGGTCGGGGCGGTGGATGAGTCGCAGGAGACTTCTGTGAACCAAGTACTTTTGTTGCTTCAACAAAACTAAGTACAAGTTCTGTTGCCAAAACCAAACCAAGTACTTATGTTGTACTTTTGTTTTGTTTTATTTCATTTTCGTAGTCTCTTAAGCCAAACCATTATGTTTTTTTTACTAAACCTAACCAAGTGGTTTTGTAGTATTTTTGAGTTTTGTTTCAGTTCAAACTACGTGTTTCAAACTGCAACCGTAATCTGGGAAGATTTGTAAAATGTAACTGAGAGTTTAGTCGGATGTGAACAGAGTTTTGTAGGAGCCAGGGGTTGTCCTGACGCAGAAGTTTTGATGTCACTTTGACTTGCTTGTGTAGCTTGTACAGAGTTTAGCTTGTTTTACCCGCCTGCCTTGAAGCCTTTCCTCTCAGTGTCTGTGGACCTTCAGAAGCTCGGCCGTGCTTCGCTGTTTGGTGTAAAGCGTCACATTTTTCCTATTTTATCTTATTTTATCTTCATGCAAATGCTTTGGGACTATAGGGCTGGAACGGCGGTTGAAATGTAAAATCCTCCCTTGCCCTTGGGTCGGCCCAGGAAACACAAAGGCGGGGGCTGCTGCCTTTGATGCTATTAGCATAATGTCTTTCTGATGCTAATGCTAAGTGCCTCAGACTAACCGCTGGAGCTCACACGGCCCACAGCCATGATGGTCTTCCACGGCTGCTGATCGCTCTCTCCCTCGCTCTTGTCTCGAGCATTGTGACCACTGGCTGTCTTTGCCTCAGCTTTGTGATAGCCATTCACCTCAATGAAGGTCAGGAGGCGGACCCCCTCTCCCTTCTGTCGCCCTGGTCACCATGGAAACACCCCTCCCATTAGCCGTAACCCACCCTTTCTCTCTCCTCTCGCTGGACAATGGCCTTTTCTATATGTATGTGTGTGTGTGTGTGTGTGTCCAAGTGCCGTACGGCGGACGTTAAAAGCGTGTGTGTGTGTGTGTGTTTGGGTAATAGGCCCTGTCTCATCACAGCTGATTTGTGTTGGTGATTCTACAGTAGTGCGGGGCTCAGATATGAATCACATCGGGAGTTACACGCCTACGCACCGCTCTCTGCACATCTATTAACTCCACACACACACACACACACACACCCACGTATAGATGCAGGCATAGGCACACAGCGTGAGTCAAGCCAAAGAGCCGTGCTGCGGAGGTGAGCAGGGCCTGATTGTGTTGCAAACAGTAATGAGATACACAACACAAAAGCACGACTGATACACCTTTTGGACCCTCTCAGGGGTGCCAGTTTGAGTGTGTGTGTGTGTGCGTAATGGCCAGTAATGAGGTGATAAAGACGCTAAATGAAAACAATAAATTAGCCCAATGATATCTGCTGCACGATGCTCCTCGCACCGGCCCGCAGCAGAGGGCCCATCAACAGCAGCATTTGCATTACTGAGCTAAAAAAAACACCACAGATGGAAGTTAATAGAAAGAGAAATATGATTTGCTTTGTGGCCCTAAATGCCGCCGTGCGTACTTTCCTCCTCTTCTCTCCTTTTTTTGGATTGCCAATTTTTTATCTGCAGCCGGGCTGATTTGCTGACAAGCAGTAATAGTGTGTGTGAACAAGACAGAAAGTGAGAGAAAATAAATAGAGAAGGAAAAGGGGGGAGGAGGGGGAGAGTTGTTATAATTTCCCTCTGGTTTAATTATCTGAGTCTGCAGACAGCCCTACTCTTTCTCTCTTGTCGTTAAATGTTAGAGGTGAGAATGTGAGGCGTCTGTGTGTACATCTCGCGTATCCGTTTTCAACGTGTGTGTTAACTGGCGTGCACAACAAAGCACAAGGCGCGGCTGCAGTGCCGGGCACGGCCTTATCCCACTATAATGTTTACACCTTGCTCATTACGAAGTGAAAAGAGGAAATCGATCATTTTCATCACCCGCTTTCACCGTGTGATTATAAGTCAATGAGCCATCATACTCATAGTTATGATTTACTGTACACTTGTGCAGCACTCCCTCCGACGCACCGCAGAGCTCCAACATGATTCTTCCTCTTTTAAACAATGCATGGGAAGGCAATCGGTGGAGATTCTCACATCTTTACAACCGCTATTGTGATATTGGTGTTTGCCAGAGGCTGCTTTTGGCCCGAGGCCGTGTGTTTTCAGGGTATCAAGACGAGTGCTGGGGGGAATTGTGCTTCGTTCTCTGTGTGCTGTTGTTGGTCTCTTTGTTTCAAATTCTTGGAGTTGAATTTATTTTACATCTGTCTGTTATTATTAAACAGCAACATAGAAATAGAATAGGAGTAGAATGGACATTAACCCCTCAAATCCAAGGGGCAGGACGGTCAGAACGGTGGCCACCTTTATGTGTACCGTTGCCATCGCGACCGTTCTAGCACAGACGAATAATGAGATGATGGGCATGTTTCATTATTTTCTGACATTTTATAGACCAGATAATTAATTGATAAATTGATAAAATAAAAAAATAATCAGGTTGAATCACAGCTGAATTATAGTCTGTATTAGTGAAACAGAATGTATTTAAAGGAAAATGCTGCAGACCGATAGCTATGTGAGATTAATAGGTGGGGTCCCAAATGGTCGAGTGAAATGTTAATTTGTTTCTTGAATAAATTCTCCTATAGTCAGCTGCTACACACAACCTCTTATTGTCCTCAGGGTGTCTCTTTTATCCATATGGACACACACACACACACACACACACACACACACACACACACACACACACACACACATACACGCACGCCAGGCTCCATAAAGCTCACAGCCACGCCTTGCCTTTGTTTCGCCATTTGGCTTCAACTTCTGCCTTCTGATGTGACCCCCACAGAGGCCGTCACGTAAATGCCAAGCTGTCTGTCCCCCCCGTCGCCCCCCCCCCCCCCCCCCCCCCAACAAACATGCAGCACATACTCCACCACACACACAAGGTGACCTGGCCACATGCACGTCACACAAGCTTCCACCTACGCACAGCAGACCACGAGCCAGCCCTATACATCAAGAGGGCTGCATGGATGCAAGAAAGGGAGAAGACTTGGAGAGGAAAGTGCAAAACTCTCTGGTACTAAAACTGATTGTGTCTCCAGAGGATCCAGACAGAAAACATGCAGAAACAAGTTTTTGTCCAGCTTTTGTAAGTCTTTAATGCTTTCTATGTTGATTTTATCCGTTTTTTTTTTTCAGACAACATGAAAAGTGACAATTATTATAGTTTTGGTCCATGCTATGGCCAGCAGGGTTGACCATCAGCAGGTCACAATCAGAGGGGAGTCTTTGTAGAAACCCTGAATGAAGCATTCTGGGAGTTCTTAGGGATGATGGTTGGCCTGGTCTTCGGGGGGGATGATGGATACAAAGCGTATAATCGGCATATGTGTGTGTTAGCAGGGGTCGTGTGTGTGTGTTAGTAGGAGAGGGGGTGGTTTGGAACAAAATGAGGTTGCCACCAGCATAATGAGGGCAGAAGCGTGTGTGTGTGCATGTGTGTGTGTGTGCGTTTCAATACGACTGGCAACTGTATAATGGGCCAAGTGGGCCATATTGTTTCCGGCTCGTGCTGGAGTCCCTGTGGCAGCAGATGTGGTGTTACACAGCAACAACAAAAGCTCATTAATCACTGTCTGGAGCGCGTGGATTTGTGTGTGTGTGTGTGTGTGGATTCTTGTTCCAATGGGCTGTATGCATTTTTTTTTTCTGTATGCATTTTTTTTTTCTGTATGCATTTTTTTTTGTGTGTATTTATTGTGTGCTTGTGTGCACATATTTGCAAGCGCAGTCACTTGTGCGTACAGTTTGATCCCATAGTGGCCTAAATAATGGTAAGTGTAAAGCAGTGTGTGTGTGTGTGTGTGTGTGTGGGTTGGGACAGGGTGGGGTCTTCACAGTAGTCTAATTTAAAGTCTAGCTGGGGGCCTATTATGTCATAGAACACCAGTAGCAGCTATATATCTATTGACTGCACGAACACACAACATCACACAACCCCTGTAACTTCTATTCTTGTGACGACAGCCCAAAAACGGTCATACGTGAGACTATAAGTTCTGCATTTAAAAAAAGAACAAAAAAAAAAAGCCCCAGGAAATTGGCGCAAACCCGACCCACAAGCCCGAGGAAATGACACAGGTGCTGTCGACAGACCTGTGGTAATCTGATGAACACAATTCATTTTGTTCTCTTTCTCTGGATCCTCCAAACAATTATGTGTGATATCTGATCAGGTCAGAGGCAGTTTTTTTGCTGTGATGCCCACACACACACACACACAAATACACACACCTCGTCATGGATGACTCAAACCCACACTGCCCGAACCTCCCTGCTGCCTACAAAAGAAGCATAATCACCCCTCATCTCTTTCTCTCTCCGTCTCCCACTCTCTTCTTTTCTGCCTTTCTTCTAACTCGTGTCTTCATCAGCGCTGGCTTTCTGTCCTCATCTCACGCTGATGTTTGCCCACGGCTTGCTTAATGACTTTTGATCAAGATGTTCCAGCAGAATTCATCAAAGTCCTAATGATTCTGGAAGAGGTCCAGATGTTTGATCACGGCCTCAGTGGCTCAACTTCACAGCAAAATGAACGAGTTTAATTTCCACTTTGGATGTTTAATGCTGTCTTCAGATTCCAAGGGAAAGTATACACAATTTGTATTGAATGGTGGTAAATATCGCTCAAGGCCAAGGTCTTCCTGATTTTATTTAACGGTGAACTTGGTTGGAAAATTCATCATGTGTAATGTTAAGATTGTGATCGTGCAAATGATTTTTGGTCTCTGACAAAAAGACAGTGCTGGTTCGTTTGAACATGTCTATAAGTTACGTAGCCAAGACCGAAACATTATGACATTTTTTAAACTGCTGCCCTGCTGTAGAAATAGTCTCTTGGAAGGCACTGGAGTGTTTTTGGTAGGACACAACCAAAGAGAGCTTAGCCTGGAATCACAAGTCAGCCAGAAATGTAGCAGCTTATAGGGAGGAAATGCTGCTGGTATCAGCATGTCACATAATAGTTTCACTGGCTGTGGCCAACAGACCTCAGCACCCAAACACCTAAATCCTGCTGCGTGTTACCTTCACGGCTGCTGCTCTTCGCCCTCCACACCGAACACACACCGTGCACTTTCACACTGCACGCTATAGCCAGAGCGAGCTTGTGCACACAGAGTAAAACATAAGAGTCTCCGGTCATCCCTCAGACGCCGCTTTCAGTCAGTCAGTGCATCGCCGCCTGGCTAAGCCTTAACTGTCAAATTTAGACCCAGTTAACTTGTGCTCACAAGGGCGAGTGGCTTAATGGCTTGTCCTGACTGGCAGACCGTCAGTGGCAGCGCTGACCGAGAGTTACATAACACTACGTCATGGAACTGGATGTGGCCTTTCTCTCTTGACTCACAGCTGGGACACTGCTGCTCTTGGACCCATTTTTGAGACATAATTCTAATTAGAAAAGTTCATCTGAAATTAAGATTTGTGCTGCCATCAAGGAACCTCTGTGAGCACAGTGGTGAATTCATTAGACCTGAGAAAAACCTGCAAAGACAGGGTCATCAAATATTTAAGATTTTTCTCATGGAAGTTGCAATATTTTCACCTTCCAAGCCCCAAACCAAACACTTTTTTTTAGAGAGAATGCACCCAGTCAGCTTCATAAATAAGTTAAGTTTGCGTGGGTTTGAGGATTGGAATTGCTTAAAAGGACAACAATCTTTCCTGTGTTTGTGAAAGTGTCTCCTCAAGGTTCAGAGAACACCATGACTGTGAATTAACAAAGCAGCAGCGAGAAGCAACAACACCTGCTTACAGTAATGATGCATGCCCGAAACAATCCTTCCAGACAAGCTGAAAGTAGGCCTCGGTGCTGCCTCACATGCCTGCTGCACACCATGCACCCCAATGCATTAAAGTCAGGGACTGCGTGTGTTCACACATCTGTGAACGTGCTTGTGTGACTGACAGTTCTACCTGTGTGACGTTAGGAAATTACAACACAGGGAATTTATAATTGCTTTGCCCGGGCTTCAGTCTCTGGGTAGGGGGGGAGGTGGATGGGTTATTTTAAAGTGCACAGACGTGAGCTGGCCAAATTTAGACTGAGAGCAAACTGCTGACTTTCCTACATCGTCAGCGATTTGTCTGTTCAGGGCAGACACGTGCGAAGAAATTAAGAGAGCCGAGAAATAAGGGTGTCTATAGGAAGTCCGTGTGGAGGACGAAACCTCTGTCCCAATCAGGAAAGATCCAGCACCCTCACTTTATCTCTCTTTACTGGATACAATTCAAGGGGCACTCCATCGATTTTAGACACAAAGGCTAGTTTACTGGTCATGAGGGGTACTAGGGTGTAATGTCTTCTGTGGCTCTGGAGGAGTTTTGTCAAGTCTGAAACCGTGATCATTATATGAGACAAATTCATAACAGAAAGCCTGCATTACAAACTGGGGCCATGGAGGTGGGCTTTTAACAAGATGTGCATGGCCAGGCGAGTCTAATTAAAATACTATTGTTTTTGCATTATGGCAAATGTAAGATCCATCATTTGACCCATTGAGAGGACTAAAAAAGTCCTCTCAATGACTCTGACTGCAAAAATGATTGCAGGTATCATTTAACTGGAAAAGTTGGATACTACTTGGTACTGGATTATTTTGGGGCGATGCCCTAAAGGTAACGATTTTTGCCATGAAGATGAACCCTAATGACTTTGGTAATTCCTTAACTTTTCATCGAGCGCCATCATCGGGTCACCACTAAACCTGGGACATATCTCTGGAATGCCACTTTAAGAGTTGAGCAAAGTGGCAAATTAGGATGCGGTCCCCACATTTGAAACACGCGTATAAATTACAAAGACCGACACTTTAATTTGGTCGAACATAAAGGCTGCTGATGTCATTTGCTATGATGTACCGTAAGTGCAGAAAATAGTCATTATCCCGTTAAAGATTCATCTGACACATCAGTGAGCTGATGAGGTCAAGGTTGTACGTGTCAGATCAGCAATCATTCCCCTTACCCACAGTCATCAGCGGAAAATGCATCGGAGACCTTTGTACGTCAATCTATTCATCCCTATAATAATTCTCGCTTGATATCTTAGACTTAAACTTCCATCATTTCCGAGTGTGCAGGGACTATAGACTAATCCCTTGCCAAAGACCCAGCAGCTTTGCATTTCATTTTTCAGCTCCTCTGCCTTCATCTTTCTTTCCCCTCAACCCACTTTCTCCCTCCTCATGCCTCCGCACAATGAAAATCACAAGCAGCGCCGTGGTAAGGATGTCTGGCTTTTCTTATCCATGTCCATAAGCTTATTAAAGACAATTAATCCGTCTGGGTTTACAGGTTTTAATTCTCATGGTTGTAGAGACTGTAATACAGTGAATGCAGGTGGTTTTCTATGTTGTTCCTTTTGTTTGTTCTCGGACTTACACACATCTGACTCTCTGCCTTCTTTAGAGTCAGGACTACAAGTGCAATCCTCTCCAATATCACACGTGCATTCACACCCACACAGACGCACTAAAGGGCATGCATGCACTCTGCGCGAATACATATTTTTATACATATTCATCACTCAGTTCAAAGCCTTTTTTTATATTGACCCTTTCTATAAACCTGCTGCTACTTTTTAAAAAAAACATCTGTTGGCTTCTGTTTCTCGTCAAAGTGTCACAATCCCCAAATAAATGAGCACAAAAGTCATCGCGTTGTGTCTCTTTGAGGTGCAAAGAGCTGGACATATCTTCGACATGCGTGATGGTATTCACAGAAAATCCTAACAAACAACATGACGTCTATGTAAAGACTTGCTAAAGGTTCTGCGTCTTTATTTAGAAGCATGGGTCATCCGGACTCCTTTACTCCATGCCGTTCACCTGACAGAAATAGGACGGGATGAAGATGGATTAGACGGTGACGTCATGAATTCGCGCTCTAGGAAAATGTCATCCCGTGCTGGAAGTATGTCACAGAGGCTCCTGGAATAATAAAGCTGAATCCAACTGGATAGGGGGGGGGGGGATGTCTTTGCCTGGGCTTCATTCTGGTCTGTAGAATAGAAGGCTGATCTTTATTATTGAAACCAAACCCTTTTTTACCTCATTTTAGCATTAGTTTCTCTACCATTGGCACTGGCATCCGTGGGGGGGAGTTGTACTAATTGCAACAAGCAGAACTCCTGTGTCGCTGTTTTGGAGATTTGTAATGCACACTGCTTTCCAACTAACTACTTCCCATTCACAGCCACACAACTCACATTAGCAGCTCTGTAATACTAGTACTGTCTTCTACTTGTACCACAGAATGATGGTGCTAGTGTTTTACACAAGGGCACCTTGATTACAGCTGTCGGAGGGAGAGGGAGAATTTGTTCCTCACTTCACAAGCCCTCTTCTTTTAACTCCAGGATATAGCTGATGTAGCTCACCTTTCATCTGACACCAACAGGCCTGCAGGATGATCAGACTGTGAAAAGAATACATATAAGTACAGGTTGTACCCGAGAGCAATCCAAACCACTAACTGATGGTAGCCAGAGTCCTCTGTAAGGCTGTATGATTATGGCGATAATCATTTTTATTTTGATGAGATCACGATTATTTTGTACGATGTTTAGGAAAATATTGGTATCACACTTTGGCATTATAATCAACAGAACACTGCTTTCACTTCCAAGTCGTGCCACATTCCTGCTAATTAGCAGATAAGGATCTTCTTCACCCGAATTCAGTACACTTTCTTTTTGCCAGTCTGTTAAAATGAGTAATGTACAGTAGCCTATATTACTCTTCTACTCTGGAACGTATGACAGCCCTCCAAAAATTGAAAACAAAACATCTCGATCGCCCCCTGGTGGCTGTCTTTTAGTTTAGGAAGCGCTTGATCTGATATGCAGCGGCGTTTTGTATGAGCAGAGCAGGCATTTTATACGTTAATATTGCAGTAGGTCATGTTCATTTTGCATTGTGCAGCCTTACAAAGTCTGCTGCAACTTTTCAAACCTATGACATATATTTAATGAAGTGACTACAGCCATGCTAGCAGCATGCTAACATGCTGACAATGACAATGCTAACATGCTTCTGTTTAGTAGGCAATGTTTGCCATGTTCATTGTCTTAGTTTAGCGTGTTAGCATGCTAATATTGAATGATTAGGCCTTAATATGAAGTTCAGTTGATGCTGATGGGAATGTTGGTCATAAATTGAATACAGGGACATTTTGTCATTTAACTCTCAGCACGAGAAGTGAATAAGAGTGTTTCCCAAAAAGTAGTGAGCTCAATTGTAGTCAGTAGATAGATATTCAGATATAGATGCTGACACTGTAAGGGAAAAAAAAGGTGTCTTGACTGCCACAAACAGACAGAGATACAGAACAAACGGACCACATACAGCCATCTGGTTGCATCTGATGTGGCAACATTAAAGCGAGACATGTGAGGGTCCACAGCTCCACTGCAGCCTCCGCTGTGAACCTCAGACTCCCCTCGACGCTTTTGAACTCAGTCACCTAAAAAATAATGGACCACCTGCTGTCTCTCACTTTGGAAGCCAGTGACTGGACACATTGAGTTTGAAGAGTATTTCACTGTGTGTGTGTGTGTTTGTTTTTGTGTATACCCACATATTTTGAGAGAACACCACTGGGAGTTTGTTTTCTATTTGAGGTAAACAGAGTTAGACCTTACAGATGCTGCTAGGGCAGATATGAGGTAAATACTACAATCACACACACTCTCACATAGACCAACATATCATCACACAACGGTTTGTATAAAATCTTACGAAAAGTTATTGTGTTATTTTACATGTGTTTTCTCACGAGTGTCCAGCAACACAAGTGATTACTGTGCCTGCTAAAGCCCCTGCAGTGTTTAGGCAACGTGACTACTTGGTTAGGTTTATTTTTGGTTTCAAATAACTATGGAAGTGGCGTTACTGAAGTACGAAAGTTACAATTTAAATAAGTCAACGTTTGGGTTAAAAATGACTACGGAAGTGGCGTTACTTAAAGGAGCTGTGTGTGGGATTTAGTGACATCTAGTGGTGAGGTTGCAGATTGCATCCAATACCCTCCATTTCCATTCTATTCCATTGTAGACATAAACGGCCCAATTTAAGGTAACAAAAACACAACGATTCTGGTTTAAGGTTATTATACAATAATGAAAACACAATTCTGAGTATTATATTCGATTTCTGTCAGTAAATACCCCTAAATCCTAAATACGGAAGTTACATGACAAATAAGTAAAGATAACTACAGAGTTGGCGTTACTCAAGTATGGAAGTTGCGTGACAAATAAGTGAACGTTGACATTTGGTGAAGTGGTCTCCTGGGTGAAAGTCTAGAGTTTTTAGACCCATCTGTCCACTCAGACCTCCTCCGTACATGGACGTTGTTGCACTTTATATCACGTGATGTCACCTGTTCTGGCTCACGACTACGTGGATCACATACAAATGGATCGTGTGGGTTTTAGACGAAATAGCGCGCAGTGCGTGAGAACAGCCAGCAAACACATTTGCACTCTTCTGTTCATCATAATGGCACTCACACTTATTGAGAGGCTTTCAATGGACTATCATTTCTGCTTGATTAGTCTTGTGTGTGTGTGTCTGTGTGCCATATCACCCTTGCCAGGTGGGATCATTTGCATGTTGATTGATGGGCTTGTGTGCACATGCCTGCTATATGTGTTGATTAAGCCATGTACGCAAGTCACACTCCATCTGCAGAGTAGGCCTGTATATATGCATGTATACACCCTCATGTATACTCCCTAATGAGCACATGAGTATGTGTGTGTGTGTGTGTGAGAGAGGCACAGATTGAGTGCAGTGAAGTCAGTCAGGCTGTGTGGAGCGTAAATGACGCAGACGGGTTCATAATGTGAGTGTCATCTGGCCTTCTGCTCTGTTTGAGTGTCACTGTGTGAGCCCGACTGCACACACACTTATACTCATACACACTCAATGTTTTGGTCACTTAGAGCGGTTCAGCTCCTTAAGCCTTTGTAAGCACCTGTGTGCTGCAGTCGGCACCGACAGGAATAGCCCTAATAAGGGACTTAAAACACCCAGTTCCAGATCTTTGAATTGGGCTAAGCTTTTTTTTCCCATGAAAGAGTCATCAATTTAAGTGTTTTTTTGGACTCAAGATCTTGTTTCTGCGACTCATTTCCTTCGAATAGAGGCGCTTAAACCCCCTTAACAGGGTTAGTTGGGTTTGGCCTTACATAATAGAAAACACACAATTCAATCACAGGTATAATTCCATAAAATAACTGCTTGTGGTCTGCCAGTGAAATGTTAGAGTGATCTGTCTCCACTCTGGTGCAGTCCTGCCCAGGGCTGCTCTTATGTAACAGATATTGATGCAACCTCATGAGTCACTAGTGATTCTCCCCTTATTTGGCAAACGGCTGAGGGTGACACAGCAAAAAAGCACTGTCACTATGCCATGTCATTTGCGAGGCTATTTTAAGATAACATCCTCACTTGGCTCCATATGAGGTGTCTGTGTGTTTTGAGTGCCTGTCTGCATTCTCATCTGTTTAAAGCTTGTCGATCTGTTTTTCTGTGCAAGCCAACCAGAGTTTTATAAATGTCTGCATACGAGTATGAAAATGCAGTGCAAGTGCATTGTGCAGTGCATGTGAGCTAGCACCGGAGATGTAAACAGAGGCAATCGATCATGCAGTACTGTGACAGGTCCAGGCAGTAATAGAAAGTTGTTGTCTTTTGTCGGCCATTGCTTTTCATGGCTTTAAAGGGATGTTTCTTGGAAAACATACTGGCTTTGATGGTTGATGTGCTAGAGGGGTCAGGGGTGATATTGTGCCTCATGCAAGGATCACTCGTCCAAACAAGTTTGTTCTTAAGTGGCTTGTATGGGTGATTTACGAGAACTTGCCACATTCCTCAATTTTCTCGTATTTCGAATTTTCTCTTAGGTACGAACACAATTTACGGTCCAGACGCGTAATTATGAATCTCACTGCTCTTTATGGCAAGACCCGGCCTGCGTAGCTGGTCGAGGCAGAGACGATTGGTTAGGGTTAGGCATTAACCTCGAAAACTAGCTCTTTAACAGAAAAACTGGTGAACACAACATGGACAACATGGACAACATGGACAACATGGACGTATTTTGGCAATATTTGATCCAGAGATCGGTTTTAAATACTTTTATTTGGAATAGGGCAAGCAGAAACAACCACAGTGAGCTAATGTAGAGCTGCAGGCGACATGATCTTGGTGCAGTTTGTGCAACATGGCGAGTATCCCAATCCAAAACCAATATCAAGGCAGCAATTTTCCTGATTCTCCTGTTCTTTGTGGCTGTGGATCGCTACATATGGAAGCAATCAAAGTCTCTAATGCCACCCTCAGTTGCTCAGAATAAAGAGAACAAAAATCAAAAAAGTAGCTCTGAGTGAGAACCTGGCCCGCATGAAAAATTATTCTATCCTGTATTCTTTCCATTTTCATTCACATTTTAATGTCCCATTCTTTCCAGAAGATGATGAGTAACTGCCTTTGTTCTAATGTGCAATCCTGAGCGTACAATAGTCCTGACATCTTGACAGTGCTGAGGTATGCAGAAAGGAAAGGTTAAGATGTTGGGGGTGGGGTTGGGTTTGGGGGGTGGGAGGGTGCCCAGCTTGCCGAATATGAAATGCTATCAAATTACCATGCTTCACATGTCTCAAATTAGCATACATCAGATCAAACAGCCCGAGACTCCTCAGTGATTGTGCATCAGGCGGATGTTCAGTTTCAAACCTATTTTACTCCCAATTATCATATCATTATCATAGCATTGCTCTGTGGCTGCTGTGTAGTCAATTTAGTCCACACTGCACTCAGGGGAGCGGTAGACATGGTGTTGCCAGACAGATTGTCTGCATATCCATCCATCCATCCATCCATCCATCTATTTAGACTTTGGTTTCAGTTCAGTGCTGCATTAAGGAAGACAAAGAAAGAGAAAGACAAAGTGATACAGAGAATGAACACAACCCCAAAAACTCACGCTGATGTCTGTAGTTTTTTACTTAGCTGTCATGCCGCTTTAAACTCTGAATCTTCTTTTCCCTCGCTCCAGTTTGACCTGGGGGACTCACACTGCTTCTTTGACGCAACTCTGGGAGAGAAAATGTTCGAAGGCTTTCCTCATTTGTAGGCAGACATGAAAGTGCTTTTCTGTTTGGACCCTCAGTGTTTGGTTAGTCTTGAAATCTTTCTAGTGCACAATGTACTGATGCATTCAAAGAGAGTATTTGATGTGCAGATGATCTCTGGGAAGCTCTGTACAAAAACACCACAGCAGCGAAAGCCTAGCACAGATAAAATCTAAATGAGCATCTTGCAGATGGAAACATTTATAAACTGTGAGGGTTGTGATTGAATGGCCACAAAACCGCATCTGTGAATCAGAGGCTACCTTGTTAGGGTGAATTAAAAGCACGATTATTGCTTTGGTGCTGTTAGGAAGTTGTGAATTTTACGAGAATTTAACTGGCGCAACGACACACTCGCACCATCCTTGACTGTCAAAAACCACTCAACCTGTCAGTGGGCCGCGGCGCCCGTACCCACTGTGATGCACAGCGTTAATATAAGCGAACAAAGAAAGTGCACCCTTGGAGGAGAAGAAAAAGGATGGTTTCATAAAAGGAGTGAGAGAGGGAGGAAATACTGGGGAGAGCAAGCGCTCCTTAGAGACAGCGATTAACATTTGATTGGCTGTCATACAGTGAACTGCTGCCATGCTGTCAGGGTCCTTGGAGGAATTAATGTGTTCGATTATTTAGGGTTGAACAAGGAAAAATATAAGAAATAAAAAGAGAAGAAAAGAAGGGCAGGGTAACAAAGAAGAGGGAGAAACGGGGGGGAGGGATGATAGAGATGTGAAGGAGGAGTGCGTTAATCAGAGGAGAGAACACTGGCAAATACCTGTCAGGTCTTTTACCTCTTAGTAGGCCATATGGAGCGCCACCATCCCCCTACGAGTCCCCATCCGTGATTACACTAAATGATCCAAGATATCGGTTGGGTTGTTGGAAGAAAGAGAGAACGAGAGAAGGTGCCAGCAAAGAGGAAATGGAAATAGACAGGAACGGAAAGGACAGGACGTAGAACAGGGTGAGAACAGCAGAAGACGGGATCAGTTACATAACCTGCTTGGGACCCAAGGGGATTCAGAGAGACAGGGTGTGGGAGTGTCCCATAGCATGTCTTTGCTGAGTCAGGATTTGATCTTGTCCTGTTGTAGGTGCAGGTAATTATATTTAGTTTCCATACTTCTAATAGAGTTGGTTCTGCTGGTTTCTAAAGGTACTTTTCCGGACTGTAAATACCCATTTTCGAAGTGAAATTATGCATTTTATGCGAGTCTGGTCATTTGCCAGCAGAGAACACTGCAAACACACAATGAAATAAGAATATAAGAGAACAACGGTGATATGGTGAATTCATCAGTTGCCATTTTACCTGACTAACAAAAGTTTAAGCCATTGTCTCACTCATACATAAGTAAACAGAAAATATTTAACGTCCGAATAACAACGCTAGATGATGCATGTTACGTTACCATGAAAACATCGGTGCAGAAATGACATTTAACATGAGGGAGATGACGGTACATTTAGAAAATCAATTTTATTTGCCTAGTACTAACAGATACACCTTCCGCGTGTTGATACTCCTGCTACTATATCCTGCTTTGGTGGGGACAAAGAGGGAACAGGACAAAGTGGTGTTGCTGCCGTCTTGACAAAGTGCTCTGGGATGCTTTCGCTTTCCTTTAGTGGATAGCAGTTGTACTACTGGGATAAGCCATTTCCAATTTGCAGAGCTTACAGAGAACCACATTGTTGGATCTCTGACTGAAGTACTCCCACAGTTGAGAAGATCACAGGCAATTTTTCTTTTTTTAGCTGCAGCTTGTTCTCTGCAGGGAATGCATCCTGCATGCTTTGACCGGGCACAGACACTTCTTGCAAAGCACTGAAGTCCAGTGGCAACATCCAGGTCTGAAGAGTGAAGCCAATGCAGAAGAACTTGCATTCTGTCTAATGGCCATCAGGGGGCGACTCCTCTGATGGCCATTAGAAAGAATGCAAGTTTAAGGTTTCAATCGCTGCTTTCAAGTCTTCTTCAGTACAGCATGATATTCATTTAGTAAACTATGGTCCCATTTACAGTAAAATAGACCATAAAGCAGTAAATACTTTAAGGCGGGGCTACCTTGTGATTGACAGGTTGCTACCACAGCATTGTCCGGTCTGGGAGTTGTCCATGTTTACATACAACTTACAACGTTAACTCTTTCACAGTGTGTTTTCAGTTCATTGAAAGTCAATTGTAATATTTTGGTCACCTAAAAATGTCTTGTTCAGCTTTCAGTTATATTTAGCTCCACCCTCTCGTGTCACTTCTGGTTGCAAAAAGCCAAGATGGCGATGGGCAAAAACCAAGATGGCCGTCGGCCAAAATGCCGAAGTCGTGGCTTCAAAGAGGCAGTTCTCAAACCAATGGGAGACGTCACGGTGAAAACCAACACACCAGCTTTATGACATACCTACTGTAACACTTATTTGTCCTGGATGTAACAGATCTACAATAGTAATACCGCGCGTTACAATGTCTGTTGTAATGCTTTGTGTCAGCTGAAGCCAAGGTTGGATACCCTTGCGTCAGTCTCCCACTACTGCTCTCTCTCTAAATCAATGGCACCTGTATGATTCCCACTGTGAGAATGAGATGAGTGAAGGAATGAAGGGAGAAAGACATTGCAGCTTGTTGTGGTGACTGACAGATGAGATGGAGGTTGTGTAAAGAGGGAATGAGGGTGAAAGGAGCAAGAGGGGGAGTCAATGAGGAGGCGTGGGGGGGGGGATGAGAACAGAGTTTCATATGTTCTCCCTCAAGGGTATCAATTTATAGCACTGTGAATTGAAATTATTTAAAAATCACATGGAGTAAAGCAGAGACAAATTATTATTATTATTTTCATTGATTTGCAGGAGAGTTTGATGAAAAGCCATCCAGCGACTGGATTTCTATCAAGAATACATGCAGCCACGTCAGAATATATCACCGTCATTCATACACTGTTTATAACAAATCTATCCAATCTGTCCCATAACAGCATTATTGGCAATACGACTCGTATGTCAGAAGCATATCTCATTATATGCATTTCATTTCTCGTCCTGTTGTGACAATACAGCGAGACTGAGACGAAGCAGTGGAACAACATTTGAGTAAAAAGTGAGTAATACTGGATATATTATTCATTTGATACGAGGTAAATATTTCATGACCTGCGAGTAGAAATTGCCCCGAGTTTATTTGAGAGTCTGGGTCAAAACTCAGTGGAAATCCATCCGAGTCTGAACCAGAAAAATCAAGTGTTTTCTGAGTTACTGTAAATCTTTTCAGGACAGTCGTTCTGGGGAACAGCAATGCACCCCCCCCCTTCATCTCTGCAACAGAAGAGAAGCTCCATAACCCCCTTTTGAAGTGTTGGATTCACTGAGCTAGTGAATAAAATATACCACATATTGGCTATTTATGATGTTGTGGTTATTTTGTTGTTGGAGCATCCAAAGCCCTTCAGTTGCTGCTCTCGCTCTGGTCTTGGTAATAAACAGTGACTCTACAGCACTACAGGCATCACTGGAGAAAGATGCAATGCACCAATTTGTTGTACTCACTGTAACAGCATGATTCATAGTGTCCTTTTGCACACTCCAAGGGCCCCCAAGGAACAGGCTGCACTGATTTTAAATAAAGTAATAATGCTGTCGCAATGTTCTTTTTTCAGAATCACTCAAACACCAAGACACCTAAAACAACACTGTTCCAAACCATTCTTTTTTCTCCCATTTTCTCCCTGCTGAAGGACAAATTGGACGCTACAGTTTTGCATTCTGTTGAATATTCGTGGCGGTTGCAATGAAATGAAAGGTTAATGAAAGATTTCTATCTACTCAGGCTGTTGACATCCCCGATGACCTCAAGGATAAGGCCGTAGTGTTTTCGGAATGAAATTTTTCAATTTAGCACTAAAGAGCACTGGCTGTGGAATGCCGGTCCAGTGCTGTTGTGTTTTTTTGGCTGAGTCAAAATAATGTGACAGGATTGGAGATGAAGACATATTTATTTACCTCTCAGGGACGGACTTCTCACTCCGCCTCTCTCCCCGGTTGAAAGCAAAAAAAAGATTCAACACGAAGCCTTCCTTACAGTAAAGTCAGGACTGCGGTAAAGTACACTTTAGTATCCGCTGACACCAATATAATGCAATTAAATCTCAGCATGTTGCACCTGTGGCTTCTGTATGTATGACTCTCCGTCTGCACTGGCTACCATGGCAACTATGGTCAGTCCGCTTTAGGAGAAGCTAATGAGCATTACGCACGGCAGAGCAGGACAATAAGCAAGCGTTTCCTGGTGAAGGAGAAACACAGTCAAGACTTTGCAGGGAGAGGAGGATGAGGTGTGGAGGGTGAAAAGGAGTGAAATAAACAGCAAAGGGGACCAGAGACCAAAACTGAATTATTCCTTCTTCTTAGATGAGTTAGAGTTGAGAAGATCGATACCAATCTTGTTTCTGTGGACTAAATATGATGCTACAGCCAGCAGCCGGTTAGCTTAGCTTAGCATAAAGACAGAGAAGATGGGGAAACCATAGAATGTGTATAAGAAGTGGTTGGAGTCACCGTGACATCAGCTGTTTTTAAGTTTCAAGTTAGACAT
Source organism: Leptoclinus maculatus (assembly GCA_032191485.1). Taxonomy (NCBI): domain Eukaryota; kingdom Metazoa; phylum Chordata; class Actinopteri; order Perciformes; family Stichaeidae; genus Leptoclinus; species Leptoclinus maculatus. The sequence continues at coordinate 23,805,735 of JAVDOI010000002.1, forward strand.
TTTGGTCATCGCATCTTGGTTTTCGGCCACCGCCATTTTGGCTTTTTGCAACCAGAAGTGTCACGAGAGGGTGGAGCTAAGTACAACCGAACACTAATAAGAAAATAAGACATTTTTAGGCGACTTGTCAATATTTAGTGTACAAAAATAAGAGTGGTATTGATCTTCTCATCTAACTCTCGGCAAAAAAAGCGAATAAACAAATTTTCTAAAATGTTGAACTATTCCTTTAATGTTTAGAAAAAATGCATCATCCCTGAATTTAAGTAGCCGTCTTCTATTCACATGCTGGCTTCCAGTCTGGAGGTGCTGGCAACATTTCCTTCAGTGCCTTGTTTTTCATTACAGGCAATGCATTTCACAGTCACCATGGAGATTTATATCAAAAAGTTGGTGTTCCAGAAGGGAAATGAACTGCATCAGATTCAAAGTATTCACCAGGCTCCACTTTTCAAACTGCTCTGTTGCTCCCAAATCCATTATTTATAGTTTGTCAGATCACACCGAGTCAGATTCAAACGCTATACACCTAAATTCTTAACATGGCAAGGCAGGTCTCTTGTGCTATGCATCTTCCGAATGGAGCAAAAATCACTTTAAATCAACTCACATCTCACATTTTCTCAGAGATTTGAATTTTGTTTTTCATAAAACGCATCCCGGTCTGGCTGTTTGATTGCTTCTTCGCTTTGTTTGTTTGGATTATCGTTTTTTTTATGATTTTTTTGTTCCCATGTTCCTCGCGAGACAGGGATCTCAATCTGAACGAAAGCACCTGATGAAATAATGAAAAACAAAAGAAAGCAGACAGGAGGAGGAGGAGGAGAGAGGGATGGAGGAAGGAACCATATTACAGAGGAGTGACTCAGTCCCTCTCTCCTCACACCAGCTGTGTTTCAATCTGTCTGACTGATTGGTTTTTGGTTCAATCGAGGCTTGACTGGTGCGTTAGAGTTTGACCGACAGGTCGTTGGCGCTATCAGCTGATTTCGTCCAAAGGCCAAGCTATTCTGGAGGAAGGGGGGGGTGTCTTATCTCTGCAATGGGGGAAACAGAGGACAGTCGGTCGCCCTTACAGGAATAGCTATCCATCCCGTCTGACTCACATCTAGATCTACGTCAGACTAGAGTGTGTGCTTTGTGTGCGCGTGTGATGGGTGTTTACAGACTTCTAAATGAACATTGATTTCTTAAACTGTCCACCTCAACAATCAGTTATCAGCCCGCACAATAAGAGGACTGTCACACAGCGAGAGAGAGAGAGGGAGAGACGGAGAGATGGAGCGATAAAGGCAGTGTGACCGTCTCTGCTTCCGTTCACCTTATCTGTGATTGACCACCCAAACGTGTGTGTGTTTCTGTTAGAAATCACACAGCTGAAGGGAAGAGGACATGTTACAGCGCCAGCCGCACAAGGACTTGTGTCATTATGATCGGGTTATCGTCTGGTATATTTTTCACCTTCTGAGTCAGTGTGTCATGGTCAAATCAACTGTAGAGGGAACAGAGGGGACAGATTTTGTCACCGCGTTGGCGTCACAACCGTGCAAGATGCAGTCAGAAAAGTTTGCAGGTGTGTAGTAGCGGTCATAATAAAAGGCCAAGTGAGAAGATGAGTGAGGTCTTAGAAAGGGTGCGCTGGAAGTAAGGAGGTAGCAAGAGGGGAAGGGGCCAGTGGATCCCCTCACTTTACGCCCCTGGCCCAGTTTGGTGTCGGGGCTGGTGTGTGAGTTTCCATTATCGATTATTATGACCATTTTTCTTTCTTTCTCGTATAATGGAGTCATTAATATTCACGTTGCTTGTTTTGTCAGATCAACAGTCCAAAACCCAAAGATGCTGACTTTACGATCTTATATGAAAAAGAAAAAGCAATTGAGAAACACGATATATATATATATATATATTAGGGGTGTAACGATACGCGTATTCGTATTGAACCGTTCGGTACGAGGCTCACGGTTCGGTACGCATGACGAACCGAACGAACCGTTCATACGTTTTTTTTTTTTTTTTTTTTTTTTTTTTTTTTTTTTTTAAGGGGGCGACCGTGGCTCCCTGGGTTAAGAGGGTTGTCTGGTAACCGCAAGGTCGAAGGTTCAATCCTTGACTGGGCCGTGTCATGTGTCGAAGTGTCTCTGAGCAAGACACTGTACCCCTAGCTCCCCGGGCGCCTGTCATTGGCAGCCCACTGCTCCCTATATACAGGGATGGGTCAAATGCAGAGAAAAATGTCCCCCATAAAGGGATAAATATAGTGTATATATACATTATATATATATAGACATTCTCATCTTTCTGAAAAAAAACTTAAACATTGAGTAGAAACACACACACACACACACACACATAGTTCCATATAAAACAGGATTGTTTCTTTTATTTGTTTATAACTACAGCAAACAATGCTACATTTTAGTTTTCATAAGAAACTGTTTTTATTTTACACGCTGCTAAGAAGACACCCCAGAAGATGGGTCACTCAGGTATAGTTCCATCATTGTTCAAAGAATAACTTTATGATGTTAGTTTTAATGAATAAATATATTTTAAAATCAAGTACGTTTCTCTGGCATTTATAGTTTTCTACTGTATTGAAAACGTACCGAAACGTACCGAAAACGTACCGAACCGTGGCTCCACTGTACCGTACCGAACCGAACCGTGGATTTTGTGAACCGTTACACCCCTAATATATATATATATATATATATATTATACAGAGCTGGCCCTGACCAATTTGGTGCGCGAGGCAACATTTTAGCTGGTGCTTCTTGCATCGCAGCCAATTCCACCATCAATCATTGGGGTTCTGCCCCGGTTGATGCTGAGGGCGACTCACAAAATAGGTCTTATTAAATAGCCTGTATAGTTATGTTGTAGTGGGCTTTTTGGTAGTATTTCAAAAGTAGTATTAAAATAGTATTACCCTGGGTCTATGCTCTTGCAATGCATTCTCGGGGCTTCTACTCGATTTCAGCCAACACAGCACTGTGACTCACTGCGGGTGGGTGGAGCGCTGTGGGTCTGTGTAACTGCAGCAGAAGAAAGTTTGCTGCTCAGGTGGGGAGTCGGGGCGGTCCCCCTGGATCAGACCCCCGGCTCTGGGGTTTGCAGTGGTTGAATTTGAGCTTACTGTTAACTACTTATCACACGCTCTAATCCGAAAACAAAACAGAGGGGAGGTTTAGACGAGGGTTGAGAGTCGTTTTCTCCTTTCTGCCTCTTTGGATTAGATCAAAGTGACCTCTTCACATTTCATTGATAGTGTTTGTTAAATTGTTGAGTGTTTTAAACAAAAATACCTTTAAATAAAAAAAAAGTGCACCAGTTGGAGATATTTGACGGCACACGGTCATGGAAATTGATTATGATGAGATGACCTTTCACCTTTCCAAATCTCTTTGCCCTCTGGTCCATGAATATACATTATCTTTTTTATGTCCGGGCATTGCCTTCTTCCCCCTCCGCCTCATCCCCATTATTTTGGAAACCTCCATCACTGTGGGGGTGTATGAACATTACACAGCATGAGAGGAACTCTCCTCTCATCTCTGCCCACCACCTCCCCATGCAGCGGACACCATATGCCACGTACACACACACACACACACACACACACACACACACACACACACACACACACACACACACACACACACACACACACACACACACACACACACACACACACACACACACACACACACACACACGCACACACAAATATGCACAGGCTACACCCTGGGGTTTGGTGCTTAGGTGCAATTTTCTCAGCATCTAGAAGAGCTTTCTGTGTTGCTGTTGCCATAACAACGCAACGTGGTGACCGGGCAGTGGGGGGGGGGGGGGGGGTTGGGAGAGTAATGAGGTGTCACAATACCGCCATGGGTTACCAGTGACCCCTGACCCCCAGGGTCAGTGAGAACATGGTGACTAGGGAAACCAGGGCGCACAGTAATCATCCGTCTGAACCTAATCTCACGCCTGGCTGTTTAAACCCCTCTAACTGTATTTGGAGCAACACAGCAGCCAGCAGGGTGGAGGACAGGCCAGACAGAGAGGCAGGAGGTGGATGTGAGAGGATTTAGTGAGGTAAAGGTTGCCACTCACCTCGCTACTTTGAGGAGATGGATTCTCCACCGGCTCTGCAGTGCTGACAAGTGCAGCAACTGGGAAATATGTTTGAGAGTCTTCAAGAAAAAGTTTGACACTTGATATTTTGATACAACTCTCAAATCTGTCCGTCTGGTGAATATATATATATATGTCTCCAGCCAGCAACGGGTCAGCTTGACGGCCTTTTTACACCCGGGGCGTTTTTGTTGTGCGATTAAATTAGCTTGGCTTTGCTAGATAACCAGCGGACACTTCGGGAATTAACTTGGCAGTTAATCTAGCTAGCTGTGAGAGGCTTCTTTCTTCCTCGGTTATTCATTTTCGAATTAAATGATGTACAGTCCTAATAAAATGCCAGGCGGGAGTACACTTCACAAGAAATGAGAGAGAAGCTTGAAGAGGTATCGCGACTGCGTTTTCTCGTCTGGCCTTGTGGCAGCAGTACCGGCTGTTTGTGGTTAGCCAGCTACAGAGTATCTCTATTTATGAGTTTGTTATGTTCCTTTTGTATTCATCCCCACTGCTGAAATCTGCATGTTTCCCAGCTGCAAAGAAGCAATCAGCATCTCAGTAGAACTTCAAAGCAGATTGGGTATTAAAAAGGTGACGCACTTAGACATACGTTCACTCTTCAGTATGAGAGGTCTACCAGGCAGAAGCGGCTACGGTAAAAAAAAAAGGGGACGAGCGTCGATGCAGCCGTTCGTGAAATGAAATTCAGCCACCATGATAACGTACTCAACCCAGAGCGATTCTTGTTCCTCTTGTGTGGATGCCGGCTCCCCCGCCCCCCCTCTCGCTTCTTCAGCTCCTATATCTGGGTCAGGGTGAGAGACAGACGGAGAAAGGAGCAGGGTGACTCACAAGTGTTTTTTTGTGTAAATGTACGTGTCTGTGGGTAAAGCTCTCCGCTCCTGGACAGAGCTCAGCGCTCCTTGTGACACATTTCGTGTAGAAAAATTGCTTTTTCTTACAGTCCCTTGTCCTCTCAGGATGTGTGGCACGTCTGCAGAAATCCATCAGGATTTTATAATGCAAACTGCGTCCGAATCCATTGTACTTGTCTTTGTGTGTGTGTGTGTGTATCGATTCACAACATATTTCAGGAACCCTTTGGATGAAATGAAAATGCTTGGCAAGATGTGTCCAGCAGCCGGTGTTCATGAATAACACAATGATGTGTTGTTGTGGCAGGTATCAGCTTAACCTCTTGAGTAGTTGGTGTGATTGCCCGTGGCAACAGTGATAGCTGCACACCAAAATGAAAGTGGAAACCACAGCTGCTTCCCTTTATCACATTAGGCCCTACAAATCACCTTAAAAGCGTATGAAAACAGATCCTACAGCTTTTTAAACATCAACTTTTGCCTTGTCATGAATTCATGTCATGAATGTGTTTTGCTGTGGTGTGTTGAAGGTGAACACTCCTAATCTATTATTTGAGTACAAAACAGAAAAAAGGCTTGAAAGATTTGTGCTTTCATACTTGTTGGACAACGCAGACTGTGTCCGCCTAGATTCATAGCTGTGCAGCTGGACTACTTTTCAAGGTTTTTTTTAAGACCATAGAAACTTTTCATACCACTCCTACACATGCACTTAGTGACAGTAAGTCAAATGAAGAGGAGAGAAGGATCTGTAACTAGCTGCCTTGAGTCGAGTGTACCATTTACACAGGATGTAATTGTTTGACTTGTGTTGTGTGACAGACCTGGGAGCTTCAACTACAATACTTAATAATAATTCAAACAAATGAATGATGACATGTTGATGAAAAAGCACTGGTGCTTTAATGTGTGCAAGCAAATTCACAGTTTGCAATCATCATCGGCCAACGCACGACGGTTGTCACGAATCCAAGCTGACTGCAGCTGCTGCTCTCCGTCAATGAGAAAACATTTTACAGCCACCTGTCAAGTCCGTGGGGATGAGTGTTTTGGTGGAATTTTGGGTGAAGTATTACTTTACGTAGTTGAAACACTCGGAGAAACTCCACGTCCACGTCCGGCATCGGCGTCTCCGGGAGCAGAGCGTCGCCTCCGCTGCTTGAGGCCCAGGCCGTACTGGAGGGAGGGGAGGCACGGGAGAACCAGAAGCACTGTGAGACCCTGCTGCAGTAAAATGAGAGACTTTGTTGCTCAAAAGCACCACCGCTTTTGTCCACAGGGACCGCCAAAATGTAAGTTCCTCGTTGTAACTTTGAGGTGCATGCTGGTCGCAGATCATCGAAAACAGCTGAGCGACTTTAAATTTTCCAAATGGGTCCTTGTGGCCGTGGAGCAACATTCTGGCAGCAATTCAAGGTTGTGTCCGTCTCCTTTTGTGTCTATATATTTTATGTGTCCCAATGTGGCGATTCCGCACACTATCAAAATGAATTGTGTGAGTGTGTATCGAGATAAAGACCTTACAGAGAAACACGGCTTTGAAAAAGTGAATATTTAGCAGCACGTGGGTTGACGAGAGTCAAGAGTTCACACAGTGATAATAGAGTCATTCATATTCAGCTTATTGTGGTCTAATTAAATGATGTCCCGTCTCAGTGATTCTTTGTCACATTAGTTTGTCTGCTTCCTGTGCGCCTCAGTCCTCTCACCTTTGATCGCTCCTCTTTCGCTGTGCTCCTTCTCTTCATCCTCTTCTGTCTTTTGTTCCAGCGTATCCTTGTGAGTCATCTGAATCACACATGATGCTCTCTCTCTCTCTCTCTCTCTCTTACTCTCTCTCTCTCCCTCTCCTCGATGCATTATTGATCAGAGCAGTCCGAGCAGACTCAAGCTTGTGGTCCGAATCGCCACCCCTCCTCCCGGTCTTGATTTCTGTTAGATAAGACCATTAACTGAGCCGAGGGAGGGAAAAAAGGTGTGAAAGGTTCTCCGTGTACAGCGTACCGCCATCCCTTTATTTCATGTGTGTAGGTGTGTGTGTGTGTGTGTGTGTGTGTGTTTTTGTGCAGCAGCAGGAAACTACACCTGAGTGATGTCTATAATTCAACACCATATTACATCTAGGTCTGCATCAAACATTTTCTAAAGGCGAGAGAATCCATTTCATTGTCCTTGGCTCTAATGAAAAAGTTGAAAGCATTTTTTTTTTATTCCAGGGGACCAGTGAACATGTTGGGTATGGACACCGGTATCCTTTGTAGCATTTCTTTGATTTGGATGCTTTTTTCTGACGATGGTGAGCAATACTTTGATGACTTTGTTGCTGTTTTTTTTTAGGTATGATGAAAAGTAACATTTACAACAAATACATTTAATCAAGTACTGTACTCAAGTATTTGTATATCAATGTTATGCTATACTTTATACTGATACGTCGCTACATTCCTAATTCTTTATTACATTCATGTGACAGCTATAGTTACTAGGAGTGGAACTTGTCCCTGCATTTCCCAAAGTTTTTTGGGAGTCCAGCCTGATCACTAAAGTGTTGTTGAGTTAATTAAGTTACGTTTGTCAGCTGTTGTTTCTTAACTTTTCCTGGTCGCCAGCCATCAACGACTTCTCATTGTGTCAGCAATGGTTTGGCCTGCCAAAGATGAGAAGTTGATAACTGGCGGTCAAAGCCTCTGTGATGGGGTATAACTCACAAGAATACAACTCAAATGTTTCTCAGACATAATGCACGGATCATTTTAGTGTCCGTCATTAAGGGGGACGTTAACCAAAAGTTAATGCTGACTCATTTTGGGGTCATTCCTGCAGCAATCAAGCTAAACATCTTTGGGAATTTGAGTGAACTTACCCTTTAACACTTGGTATTCAGGCTAACATAATGAGAGAGGATATTTTGCCAGAGCACCATCAAATATACGCTACGCTGGGTCCACAGTTTGTGGCGGCAAATCACAACATGAATGCAATAATAACCTTTCACACTGTCTCTAATTAGTCAAAATAGAGCAGAGTTTGAGCCATGCTGCTCACAATGTTAAAACACCATTAGTGTGTATGTGTGTTTTTAATTGCTGCAATGCTTCCTCATTACAAGCTACAGTGGAGGGACTCCTGCCAGTGTGGTGGGAGGTGGTTGGCTCACGGAAAAATCTGATCACAGATGCCGTGCTCGCTTTGCTTGTTAATCACTACCAATCAAAAATACATCAGTCACACGTACACAAACGTGAGCACACACACACACACACACACACACACACACACACACACACACGCACGGTCACAGTTGCGCATGTAAACGGGGTGATTAGAGTTACATCTAGAATGACATTGTTCTGGATCACGTTCCAATAAAAAGGCTTTATGCGCGATTTTATGCAATTCAGCGCGTCGGATTGGCTCAGTTGTGACCACCAAATGTTCCATTAACCTCATCAATGCTGAAAGGTAAAGACTGTAAGGATACGAAGACATCAAACACACATGTCTTGGCGGTGACAGCAGAGCCCTGAGAGTGGAGCTGTGGCGACAGGATAATCATATTACTGTGATTACACATCTCAGAGTCAACAATGACATGCGGAGAGCAAAGCAAACACGAGCGCAGAAGGTCAGAGCGGCAGAACAAAAAACACACACGGGAAGCAAGAAAAATGACATTTGGCCATAAAGGCTATCTGGACCTAAAGGGTGTGTGATATGAACATAAGGTCATTGTCCCTCAGTGGCTTTTTTTAGGTCAGATGGACCAGTGTGTGTTTGTGTGTATCAACGTTTAACTTTGCTATCATTACAGGACACAAACAGGGGACAAACCTTGAACACAAATATTGTTGCAAAAAAGCACTTATTCACATTTGCATTTCCTTTCAAGACCCCAATCTTGCATCTTATGATTGAAATCATCAATGATTCACATCAGCCCTAAAAAGGAGGGTAAACTGACTTTGTGCATGCACTAACGGCGCCTGGCTGGTGCCTGGATTCATAATTCAACAAGGAGTTCTTTAGTGATGATGTCCTAACCCAGACAAAAGCACAGATGAGGGGGAGTCATCTTCTTCATCTTTCCTATAACTAAACCCCCCTCATCCAGCCGTTCACACAATTACGCCTCCTTCTCCCCAGTTTTTTTCTCTTCTCTTTATTCCCTTTTCCCAACAGTACAGCGTCTCTTTCATCTTTCTTTCTCTCGGCCCCTGCCTTTATTCTGTCATCATCTGCTTCTTTTCCACCTCAGAGCCTGCTTCATCGCTAAGTTTACCCCCCCCTCCGTCATCCTTCAGGATCATCCATCTCTTTCCTCCTCTCTGGTCTCTCTCTCTCTCTCTTTACTGTACTGCACCAGCCCTTCACCCACTGTTACTTTTCTCTCTGGCTCTTTCTTCCATCTCCTTTCTCCGTAGGGGGCTCAAGGCTGCCAGTCTTTCTTGCTTGTGCGTGAACACACACACACACACACATGCCCAAACATGAATGCTCAGCACACACACACACACACACACACACACACACACACAAACACACACACACACACCTCCCCAGGGTGCGTTGGACATGGCCCTGTCCTGCTGTGATGCCGATCTGCTCACCAAGGTGAGGGGGCATCTGTCCATGTTTTGTCACTCTGTCCACTCAGCTGAGAGGGTGAAGTTCTGGTGATCTGGGTTTTGGGGGGTGGTCAGTACCGTCAGTGTAAATAAAGCAAAAATGCTTTATAAGCATATAAGAATATGTGTACCAAATGTTATGGCAATCCATCCAATAGTTGTTAAGACATTCACTTAAAAAAACACACATTTCAACCTTATTTTGGTGTTAAAGAAAAAGTCTGAGGATCACTTAAGTCATTAGGATTCATCCTCTCTGGGCCATGAAGATCTGTACAATATCTAACACTAATCAACCACATAGTTGTTGAGATATTTCAGTCAAAACCAAAGTGGTGGACCGATTGATGGACCAGATTACCTATTATTATTATCAGATTAAGGAAAACTAATAAACATAGCTGCAGAAATTCAGATGCTGTTCGTATGCGTAGCACACAAAGGTGTGAGCGCAGCTGTGAAGGCAGTGTTTAAGCATGTGTGTGTGTGTGTGTGGGGGGGTCTTATCGCTGACAGGTTTTGTCTTCACAATACACAAAGCGGCACTGGCTCTGTTGAAATCCCCCCCAGCCAATGAAAAGACCTTTAAGCCTCGCTGCTTTAGCGTTCATTCAGCAAAGTGCTCCCAATCACACCCTCATTAGGGATGACTGATTGCCTCTTATTTATTGTCTCCGTCATAATAACTCAAATTATCAAGGACTTAAATTGCACTTAAATCCAATACTTAATTTCTCCAATCTTTCACTATGAACAATAGAAAATCATCGCTCCCGCTTTTCCCTTTATTCCCCCGTCTCCCACCAAAGTCAACAGTTTTTTTTTTCCAGCCTTTACTTTCATTACTGTCTTTTTGTTCAGGCACCACTTATGACGCCACTCACTGATTATGGCCTCTCAGTTTCCATAGTGATGCTGCCATGAATTATGGTCATAATTGGGACAAAAGAGAGAAGAAAGCAAGAGATGGCACTCCAATCCTGGTCTGCCCTGTACTTCTAAATGCTCACTTTATCCCCATCAATGCCCCACTCCACCGACCTTCACTGCATTAGCCCGCTGAACCTTTTCTGTGAATACGTATGTATCGTAAACCAATACCATTATTCTTTTCATGGGTTGTGCTGGGTAGAGGCATTACATTTTGAGGGATAAATGAGATAAACATATTGTACACATCAATGTCATCAGCTTGTTAAGTGTCTGGATGGATGTACCCACGTTGATCTTGTCATTTTTGAAACAAAAAGGAACATGTTTTTCAAATCATTAGGTCCATGTTTGAACTCTCCAGCCTCTCATCGTATTCGTAACAGTGATGCAATGAGATGCAATAAAAGCCCATTAAAGTAATTCTGCTGTGAACCCTCTAAATATTGCAGTAACAGTACAGAAGAGAGGTATTTTTCACATTTTTGGATGTTTTGGACAAAAACACCGTAACATGTATCCTCTCCAGCAGTTTATTTCAAGACATTTGCAAGTAACAAGGCTGTCTGAGGACCAATGATATCATGAACAAGTCATGTTCAAATAGTCTTCAGGACCATCTGAAAAGGTGACCTAGAAAACCAGGGACATTTTTTAAAGGAGCTGCAAACGGAATTAGAGCATATCTATATGATATATATATATATATATATATATATATATATATATATATATATATATATATATATATATATATATATATATACCGGTATATATGTATATATGAGTGAAGGATTGCCTCCACATGGCTCTCAACATAGAGACGGCTGAGACAGCAGCTAGCGGCTAACAGTGCTAACAGTGCTAACAGTGCTAACAGTGCTAACAGTGCTAACAAATCCGAGCTAGGTTAGGACCTAAATGCCCGGAGGGTATTAAAGTATTCAGCATTGTGCACCTTACAGGATGCGCTGGAGTGGAAGTAAATTGCCCTTCTAAAATATTTGTTAGTTGTTGTAGGCTGTAGGATTCATATTTTGATACCGCTGTTGATCCAGCTCGTTTGTGGAAAGATAAACCAACCAATCACAAGACATTGATTCCTGGCTAGCAACTCTCATTTAGCATTTGGTTTTAATATAATTATGACTCATTCTTACTTTATAATCTCTTAACGTTTCCGCTTAATTTGAGAAAAGCCAGAGGACTTGAGTCACATTACTGTATTTCTGGTCCCCTCTCCACCAACAATGAGTAAATGGGAAGTTGAGTCATAGGTCGGTGTCGCAGACAGTCGGCCGCTTGGGTTACTTACGCACAGAGTGGTCATGCTGCAGTGTAATGTCGTATTGCACGCAGATGATGTCACCACATCGGTGAATAGTTTTATGAAGCCGATAGCAAAAAGTGGTGCGGAATGGTTTGGCGAGTGAGTGACGAGGATGGTTTGGTTTGAGAGCGACTGGTGAGGTGACTAATAAGGACCTGGGATTGGGGGTTTGGTTGTGACATATGGTGGTGGGATGACTTCCTCAGTTGGACGTATTTGACCACCAACTCTCCCGCTGAGAGCAAACCCAGCGTGTGTTTGTCTGTGTGTGTGTGTGTGTGTGTGTGTGTTCGCGCACCGTGAAAAATCCCCCCATCTGCAATCCACAATTCTATTGTAGGGGCAAATAGAGGTCACACTATACATCAGGTAGGTGTGTGTCCCATTTTGACAGAGCAGGTAGCGGAGCTAAAGCACTCAGCTCATCATTACAGCCTCCATAAAACACCTCATACTGCGAGACACTCAAAAGTAGCCTTTAGTGAGCGTAAAAGCTGAACCATGACAGCTCAGAGTGAATCTGATGTCTATTTCTTTATCTATTTTTCAGCACAGTGGAGCGAGAGGAAAAGAAAAAGGGGGAAAAAAGATTCCTTTACTTTCTCCACTTTCAGCACGACCAAAACATCTGAGAACATGGGATCAAGGGATAAAAAACAAGGACAGACAAAGAGAGAGAGAACATAAATACACACCTGCTGTGTGGAATGAGCAGAGAGAGGGTGATTAAAATATGACTTTGGACCGAGTGAGAAGATAGCTCACGTCAAGACACTCTTCTGCTCTCTCACCTTGATCTCCGTTAGCCTCTTCCCTTTTGTCTTCCTCTGTCCCCCCCCCCCCCCCCCCCTGTGATTATCATGACACACAGCAGTCTGCGGTCCAGATGGACGAGCATTGCTCATCCCCTTTTTTTTGGTGTGTTTTTAGTTAATCTGTTTGGGTGGAGGAGCATGTGTGCCTCTTCATATCTATGTGCATATGTGTGAGCAATCTCTATGTCTATATGCATATGTTTGAACGCTTGTGACGGGGTGGGATCACACTTAATTACACTGATGCATGCGGTAAGAAATGATTAATTTCATAGCAGATCGTCTGTTGCCACAGCGGCTTGCATCGCATTTATTTCATTAGATTTACTATAAAGAACCGTTTTTACATATTTTAAGTGTTGAAAATGGAGGAGAAAATTAAAATGTATGTTTTTTTTCAGCTAATTGAGAAGTTTTTGTGATAAATTGTCTGTCCATATGTTTATGGAAACCGTTTTGCCATGAATCAAACTCTATACTGTGTATTGGAGGTCGACTGGCAATGAAAAATGGCCCTGGGTTTTTTGACTCAGACCATTCTGCCAAAACAGACCCAGCAATACAACACCACCCACACGACCCACGGCACACTTTATGCAGACAGAATTACTGAAAAATTTGAACGGATGTTTCAACAGAAATCTAAATAGACAGCTAGCCAAACCCCAGCTATTATTGCTATTGTCGTCCAAACACGTTCTCATCCCAACTCGTCACAGACTGACGCTTGGTCAGGGCCATTGGTCCAGCCAGCTCCTAGACATATCTCATTTGCATGTTCCATTTCTCATACCACATCATTAACTCTTCTGTCAGTGCAGAGATCATTACCTGAGCTTCCCCTGCCACCTCCTCACCTGCCTCTCATTCCCTCATCAGCCTCCTAGTTTCACTCATTCCCCGTCAGATCGTCTCGTGTGCATGCGCTCAGCTTTTCCGGCCATCTGCTCACCTGCCTGTCTGACCCTTTTGCCTGACCTTTTGCACTTTGGGTTCCCCTGGCTGCCTCTGGTTGGATTTGTTTGCCAGTCATGCTTGACATCCTGGATTTGACAATTGCCCGCCTATCGACGAGAAGTAAACTGAACTTTTACTTCACACTGATTGCTCTCTGTGTGGTGCTTTTGGGTTCTTGCCTGCCATTTGTCCTGCTCATTTACTTGAAATAAAAAGTTCTTGAACTAGCTGTGAGAAGGCTAAAAAATGGTGACGTGGCAGTATGCTTATTGCAAATAGCGAGCATGCGTCTGTCAATTTAGACGGTGGTAAGAGCAAAATTAGCTGCTACACACGTGTCCTGAATCCGACAGTAATTTTGCGCGTTCACACATATTATGGAAATTATAAAAAAGGACTATTGTCTGACTTCCATTCAAAACTGAAAAAGAAAATATGATTAAAGCCACACAAGCCTAACTTTGGAGCAGTTCAGTTGTTAGTTACTATAGAGTTGTGTTGCAGAATCAAAAATATTCTTCCAGGCCTATTGACAAAAGACTACAAACATGAGTGACGCTGTTGTTCAATGGATGATTGATTTTGTTCATGGACAATTTTATGTGTCAGTCAGTGAATGTTTGACCCAGTTCCAGTTTTACAGTTGAATGAGCCGAGATAGAAACAGCATCTTTATTGAACATGTTGTTGTTGATGATACATTTTTTTATTTGGAACAGCAAAATAAGCTGAGAGTTAGCATCACTTCATTTGAGCTCTAATTATGTGATATGTGGCTTGTGCTTATGGACTTACTTCCCTGGAGGCTTTCAGTGTGGTCGTCTTTATTCAGAAAACGTACTCAATCAATCAGTCTCAAAATAATTATGGAGCAGCTCCAATTACAACAATCAATAAGTGAATGAGTAGAAAGATCACCGGGTGAGAAAATGAAAGTTGGAGAGTGAAGGCCGGCTCTTTGATTTACCTCTCTCTCTCTCTCTCATTCCTCTTTTTCTTGCTCGCTCTCACTCGCTGTCCTTTACTTTGCCAGTTCAAAGCGAATCCTAAGAACCCTGCTTCACCAGCGTCTGTCTGGGTTTGTTTGATCTCTGTTACACACACACACACACACACACAGTATAGACACTTAACACATGCCCGAATATCCACCGACTCAAGGAGGCACGCTCCCTCACAAACTTACAAAGACACACACAGTGCATTATTCATAGAAAACAGTAAACACAGATTTTACATTATTCATACTTTGTGTCATTATGTAAGGCCCTCTGTGTGTCCTTCTCCCATTCTCTTTTTATGTCTGCTGTCTTGCCTTGTCTTGCCCATGTGTCAGCCCATGTGTCAGCCCATGTGCCCTGACCCTCCATCTCATGCCTTCCTGTCGCACATCAAAAAACTCTTCATCACACCGCAGCCGAATGGGCTTTCGGATCTGGCTGCGTCGATGCCGAGCACGTGGACTCCGGTCATGATTTCGTCCCTCGCTTCGGCTATAATGCATCTGTGTGTCTGTGTGTCTGCGGATTCATTAAACAGGAAGTTGGCCTCATAATTAATTTCCTGTCTTAACGTCAGGAAGATGGATGAGGACGATTAGGCACAACGGAGACAAATGCAACAACGCAGATAGCACAGGATTTGGCTTTCTTTCGCAAAATCGCCAAAAGTAAATGAAACGCTCTGGGGACTTTTTCAGCTGATAAAAAAAAAAAAGCAATTTTCTGTATAAAACGTGCTTGTTTTATAGCGAGTACAACAAGCACCTGGTCTCCATCGTAAAATCATGCGAATATTAAAAGATGTACAAATTGTCATATGTGATGTCACTGAACTATTGCATAACATGTGACACACATGAAGGATGCGACACCATGTGCTCGCACAGTACATATTACTCTGCCAGTGTGCGTCAGTGTGCATCAAGCAAAGTCTCTCCATGTGTGTCGACTGAATGTTAGCATCAGTGCTCTTTGAGTTACTGTATCTCGACTTGTTGACTCTCTCACCATGTTAACCATAGGGAGTCCAACTACTGTTGAACCTTGCATGCAAACATGCACACAAACACTTAATATAGGCACAAACACAACCAGCTGTGTGTGCATACAGTATGAATGGCTGCAGTGCTCACTGACAAACACGGGGAAATAAACGTGCACGGACAAACACGCATGCGCAACAAGTTGAAACACCAAAAGTTTCAACAGTATATTTATTTGTACTCTTTGTTGTACACACATGCAAAACATTAGCATTATCACTAGTTTTATACAATGATTGGTTGATGTTTTGTTTAAAAGACATTCTTTAATACATTGGAGTGTCTTCTCTTTCTTTTTGTCTGAACTGTGAGCCACCATCTAATCTGATTTAGATTCATCACACATGCACACGGGTGACATGAGACCAAATTTGACCCCCAAAAAGGCTAAAAAAAAAGAACATGAAAAGCCACATCCAACATGTTGTTCAGGGGAAAGAACGCATACGGCAAAATTAATGAAAATAATGAATTTTTATTTATTTTTTTGTCACTCGAGGGAAGCAGAACAAGATTAAAACACAACACTGTCGCCTTGTAAAAATACAAGCTGTTGCCTATTTACACATTCAGCAGAGAAAGAGCAACATTAGCATTCGGAGACATGTTTCTGGCAACCTGACAAATTAGCTCTGCTTTGGTCCACTGACAAAAATATGTGTCTCTTTAGCTGACTGTCTACGGTTTGGTGCTGGGTAGGAAGTGCACAGTGGGTTTATCAGAGCTTTATCTGATAAGCATATGCCTCGCTTACGTTCCATTGTTTACGTTTGACTTAGTTTTCGTACTTATTCTAAGCCTAACCATGATGTTTTTCACTAACCTTACTGTTTGTATTTTAATTAAAGCTGAAGTCATAGCTGAAGTCATAATTTGACACGCTGGGCAATCCAGTGCGTTAAAAACGAACACAGGACTTTCTTCCAGGATATCACCTATAGATAAATTGGTCTTGTTGCATAAACCTAACTTCCTGTGAAGATGGAAGTTTATTTTGAAAAGACACTATGCATGTAACGAGTGGGAACAGACACAGGGCTACGTAGAGCGTTAGAGTTTGAAGCTTAGGGCCACTGACCAAGTGTCAGTATTTGACAAGCTGGGAGTGAAAATGTGTTGGCATATCTGATTGTGACGGACACTTTTATTAACCGAAACCAACAAACGCAAATTGATGAAATACTGCTTGAATGTCAACCGAATACTTTGTAATAGATAATGACACACACACACACATACAGGCGCTGCACAGCACTCCTCCTCTTCGTCCTCCCTCCTCCTCCTCCTTTTCCACCTCCTCTTCTTCCTCTACTCCATCCTCTCCTTCGTCCTGTTTCTGCTGTTGTACATGCAGCCACACAGAACTGCAGAGAGTCACATCTCCCCTTTCCTTTTTTTAGTCCCCCCCCCCCCCACGTCATATCTGTAGCTGAGCCGGTCTCCTTGGTGCACTCAGCCCGCTGCAGGACACACAACGTGTTATCTTTGACTTTGCTTGTTACCTGTTTGTGTGTGTGCATTCATAGGTGTGTGCTCTTTGCCTCACCCCCCCCCCCTCCCTCCCTCCCTTTCTTTCTTCCTGTGTCGCTCTGACTTTGCAGATCTCTTGAAGGTTACAGATATGTAATTTTTCACATCAGCACCCCCCCAGGATTACTAGCTAGCACACACAGACATATATACAGATGCAAAAATATCCCATAGCTGGATTATGTTTTATGTTAAATGTTTATATGCATATGGGTGTGCATATGAATTTGTGGTTTGCTAAACAACCCCTTCCTGCAAACAGCTATTATCCAATAATGGCTTAGCAATTTAAAATGGCAATGCAGGTTTGGTTGTGTAAACTGTATGCAGATCATGAGCCAAAATCAAAACCACAAGTGTGAGAATGAATGAAAGTGTGTTTGTCGTTATGGGTTTAGGCAACCCATCCGTCTTGGAACACAGACCCCATCTCGTTCACCATGCTACTATGTTCTAGCCACTTTATTTTACTCTCAATTTGAACCAGATTGATCCGTTTGACTTTCAAACTGTTTGAATGTTCCTTCGGGGGAGCGTGACCCTGGACAACCCTAGATGGTCTGAGGACCACCCACCACAGTCGGACAAAATCCTGTAAGAAAACCTTTGGTTAAGCCAGAGGTAGGCCGGGACCTAATTTAGCTTCCTCATAAATGTCTTCAATATCTTCAGCACAGATAGTGAACAAGTGAGGATGTTGTAATGTTACAAAGTCAGCTTGCAAAAATGTATGTTATCTAGTTCTGGTCTACTACTTCTTCTATCTCTTGCTGAAATCAAGAACCCAGCGTCTCAAAATGATTAATAATATCAAGGGGTAAATCTGCTTTTGTTATTATGAGCTAGACAATAGCAACAGTAAGTAAGGGGGCCTTAGTGAATGGTCAACTGTGTGTGCATTTGACAATATCGGAAATGAATTGATTGGTCTGATGTAGATTATATGAAGCTGTGACTTTGAGAGAGTTATTTAGAGAAAACTCACAGCAATTACTCTTTCATTTTCAATTCCATGTAAACATTTTCGAAGCATTTGTAATCTGACTTTGTCTGCAGGCCCATCTGTCTCTTTCAGAGTCCAGTCGTGTCCTTTCCCGTGTGAGTGTGCAGCAGGGGGATGCTGGGATCGACTGCAGCCAGCCAGCATCCCCGAGGAGGTTCCCAGTCCTGCCGGTCGATAATTGGGGCAAACCCCGGGCCGCACGACAAGGGTCATATGCTGACATAGTTGAATCATCAGTCCTTTACTGTTAGTGTCATGGCAAGATGAACGTGAGGGGCGGGGTGAGGGACTCGGAAAACAGAGAGAGAGAGAGAGAGAAACACAGAGAGGTAGACGGGAATTTGTCCACGAGGAGGCAGTGTTGCGGACAAGAAATGGAAACGGGAAGTCTCTGACTCTATATGCTTATGGTTACCATGGGAACCACAGAGTGACATATTGCTTTATTCATTTTTTTTTTTTAACACGCCCACACAGTAAAGAGACACATTTTCCTTGACTTGACATTTCAATGTGTGTGTGTCTGTGTGTGTGTGTGTGTGTTTGCAGTGTTTTATGGAAAAACTTGGCAAAAAAAGGGAAAGAGATGAGGCCAGCTTGGAGCCAGCGAGGTGGAACAGGAGCCGCTGGGAGAGTTGGATGTTTGTGGCGTGATCTAAATGGACAGAGATGGAGAGATGTTCGGGGGACTTGAGGAGGGAAGGGGGGGGGGGAGACAAAGGAGCCAAGGAATGAAAATCTCTACCTCTCCGAGCTCTACTGACAAGCCAGAGCTGGGTAAAGACCACTGAAATGAATGGGGCGGAGGAGGGAGGGAGGGGGGGAAGGACTAGACATGGGGGAAGGTGCAGGAGAAGACAGAAGGACGGTTCATGATCCATCTTCTAGCATCTGACACCAGATCAATACTCGCTAAACCACGGCAAAGCGCCCACATCTCTCTCTCCTCTCGGCCTCACTCTTCTCCCACTTCTACCTTCTTCTTTTCCCCCGTGCCAGTGCCTTTGACCTCCTTTACGTCGTTCCCTCCAAACAGGCTGCTATTCCTCATCTCACAAGGGTTTTCCAAAGGATGATACTTCTGTCAACATTGCTACACAACAAATTGTTGTAAAGTGACGTACTCTGTAAAGAATTCCATCATTGGGCAACGTATGCTCACACAACACTGACCGGGAGGCGGGACTTAGCAAAGGGTGAAATAATATAGTGTATGCAACAACTGACGGACACTTCAAAATGTTATCTTCCATTAATAATTACCTCTGACAGGGGTGTGGGGGGAAATGAGCTGTTAAAGTCCAGAATTGTGTTGTGATTTTGTCATGTGACACTCTACATATTCCTCTAGTGAATGAGTTAATGCCCTCGGACACAGCCCATGTGTTTGTCAATCAGAAAATGCAACCTGCTGTTCACTGTCACAAGAGCTAAGGACCTCTAATATGGCTGCCGGGGGGGGGGGGGGGGGGGGGGGGGGGGTGTTTCACATCACATCTATTCTATAACCAGCTGCAAATGACCCACAGTTCATACCTGGATCAAATTGCTCTGCGTGATTGTCTGCTCTGTAATCGATCACACCATTTGTTTCCAAGTCTTGACAGAGTGATGGATATATAGAGAGAATAAAGAGGAGGGCTAACGAGACGGAGCACACTACGAGGGCACCAGGCAATAGGCCGTGGCCATCTTATGTCATTTCATAAGGCAGCAGATGCGCCATCAAATTCAATTAACAGCTTAGCCCCCACCGAATGACTCCGGCTTAGCCCACACCAAAATGACATTAGGGAATATGGAAGCTTTTTTTTTTTTTTTCATGGAAATCTCTGTAATGTTTTCACTCATCCCAGACTGACACAGACTTCCTCTCCTTGCCACTCACATCCTACACATCACTGGTGTAATGGACTGACAAGAATTGATTATGAAACCCAATGGCAACAGATCATTTGATTACTAGTGGACAACCCTCCGCAGAAAACACAATTATTTTGAACTCATGGCAGGCACCCCACAGACCTGCTAACCTAATGAAAGGATAATCAGTTAATAATCGGTATCTTAGAAATTCTATTGAAGCTGATGAATCTCATTTGAATTCCATCAACCCAACTGAAATCAATGGGGTTTCTTTACACAGTCTTTAGAGATTTGTAATCTGTATGGATTTGTACAACGTTATCTGTTGGTATTGGTAACTGTGTCTGTCAACGTGAATTCAGTGACCGGCATCTTTTATTTGAACCAACTTCTTTTCCACTCCTCATTTCTACCAATGGAAGTACATAGCAGGTGTTCCAGTGGCGGCTGGTCCATAGAGGGCGCTAGGGCGCCGCCCCCCCTAGAGCTACAAAAAATAAAAATAAAAATAAAAATAAAAATAAAATTTAAAATAAAAATAAACTATACAAATTGTCAATATTTGTGTTTTTGAAACATGGAATCACCCAGTAATATGTGTAAAATATGATATCTGCGGTAAATATATGCTTTTCCTGCTTGTCCTCTCTGCCTGTCTGCTCTTCCTCTCTGTGTGTGCACGTCTCAGCTGGCTGGGGCGCTGGAAAAACTGCCCCAAAGAGGCGGGTCTATAAAGCAGTTTAGCCAATGCTGAGTAAAGATATAAATGAGTGACATACAATTCAGCCAATCAGCGTCCTCAAATAGATTCAGTTTGGGGCAGTTTTTTTCCTGCCCCAAGCTGCGCGTTCTCGTCAGGAGAAGTCTCTACAGGAGAGCGCCAGCGCGAGCACTACTCCTCCAAGACCCGTTTGAGAGGAGAACTGAGAGGAGAAACTACTGAAAGAGCTGATCCCAGATCAGCCTGACCTCACAATCAGACAGCAGACTAGCAGGAAAGAGAAGCAGTACATGAAGCTTCTCTACTAGCTGTACACCAGACAGGTTTGACTAGCTGGATGACGTCATGATAATAACTTATTTATCTTTTTAAAACAACGGGGACAGAATATGACATATATATTATTATATTATACAGAATATTATATGATATATATATTATTATATTATACAGAATATTATATGATATATATATATATATTATTATATTATACAGAATATTATTATATGTTATATATATTATATTATACTGAACTCCCTGTGAGGGTGACTAAAATAAGATGTCCTGACGTGTTTGTGAAAGTGTTATTTACTGCTTTTTTTCGTGTTGGAATAAATGTTAAATATTTAACTGCAAAGTAGTAATGCGCGTTTGATACCTTAATTTGTTTGCATTAAATCATTCTGGGATGTTTGCTGAAATTGATTGGATGTGGCACAGCCCTACCAAGAACATTTTCCACCAGCCGCCACTGAGGTGTTCATATATACAGAAAGCAGATATCTCACATATTATTTTCTAACCGAAAGCACTGAATTGGTCGACTTAAAGACAACTCAAATTATTCCAGAGAAAGGCAACTTTATATATACAGTGTATATAACATAATCTACAACATCTGCTGTGTGATATACTCCACAGCTAATACATTTATAGCAGAAAAGTGGAGGCGCTCTTCTTCTCAAACACAGCACACAGAAACAGGACTGGTGTATATTAGTAGAAGCAGCTGACTGTAGTTCTCTGTCTGTCTGGGGAAGAGATGTCAGCAGCCTTATCTTTGTTGAAATAAAATGTATAATCATTTTGAAATCACACCCCAAGAGTACAACTGCAATGTGTTGTTGGAAGCAGAACAGGAGAAAGGTGAGCTACACTAGCACATCCACAATGAAGAAAATATCATTATTGATGAGTGAGAATCCACATTTGATGTGTACATATGTAAAATGTGTACATTGACTAATACATTGATTGTTATTGTCACATATATTTAAACATATATCTATTCATTTCTTCAACCTGTAACCTCTAAGACATTGTACGTCAATTAAGACTTTTAACTGAGCTTTGAGACAAAAGAAACACAGTTATACCGAATTCATTTTCCAATAAAATCCTCAGACTTTCACAAGCAGTACGTGGAAGGTTGAAGGGATGTGGGGGATGCAATAAGAGGAGGAAAAACGAGCTCTGCTAGATTGAAGAGATGTCTTCAGTGACAGGTTGGGGTGAAAGGTCGCTGCGACAATGTCACCACGACCCCCCCCTGCATGACGTCTGAGGAATGCTGAGGTAGGGGCTGTCCTGTCTCTGGGGAAGAGAAGAAAGAGAAAGGACAGACGGTTTAAGACAGCATGAATGCATCACCCATCCATACCTGTTAGCATCAAAAGGCACCGGAGTGGGTAATGGACTTACTACCACACTGCTTCTATAAGAAGAGTAAAACGTCACATCGTGAACACAGTAATCTCACAAAGTACAAATTGAAATAGATGTATCTTTTCCCAGATCATGGAGTTCCATGTAACTCTGTAAATAGATCACTAGATGGTAATAAGCACATTTGTGGAAGTTTAACTGTTTCTGAAAAACTGTAGCTGTAATGAAAAGTATACCTTTTTTTTTTTAATAGAGGTATAGAATAGAGAGTACCGTGTGTTACTTTTTTAAAAGGTTTCTGACAATAATTATATTACACCAACGCAATCCTTGTGTTTTGTGTGTACGAGTGTTATTATACAGTCTTCAGATGAACACTTTTGGTTGACAAAACATCATTTTTCGTTTGCTGAGGTGGAACAAAAATTGCTCGTGGTGCCTCTGCTAACCTCACCTGAGTGACAAGCTAATAATGTGAAGCAGTCAGCAAAGCTGTCTTTATCTATAACATTCTTCATCTCCAATTTTAAAATGCTTTGTCCCTTTTCAGGTGGTTTTGTGTCACACTTAGTTCAGCACAGCTTGCTAGATTTCTCCATCTTAACGTTAGCAAAGACAACAACAATAGCTCAGTAGGGGGCGTGCGCGGGTCAGACGCATTTCATAAACGTCTGCTCGCTGCGGTTCACGGTCCAGTGAACATGTCGCGCTTCGCACAGATCATTACAGGTGGAATATTACATTTTTTTACCCCCCTCATGTTTATATCAAGAAAGTCATTTTCTTTTCATCTGGCTGCTGTGAGGAGCGGCGATTGTTGATCTTTTGTTTTCCATGTCAATTATGTCACGTCTTTCATTGGTCTCACATTTCACTTGAACACGGGTCATGAAAAACACAGACACAAACACGTATGCATGCACACGCCTCCTGCCTGTATTATGCCTCCGTTTAGTGAATAATGTATGAGTTGCCGGCTAGTGTGTTTCTCCAACAGATGCTCTCTTCTGTCACTCATCCAGAGCTCAAATGCCCCCCCCTGTCACACACACACACACACAACACACATACAGTACACACATCCTGTTCAAAGGTCACACAAGGGCAATGGTAGACAGCGAAGTATGGTTGCTTCTGCACAAGAGAAATGCGGTCTCATTCACTCCAAAACGCTTTCACGGGCTGCTTTACACCACGGTGACTCATATTCATGCTTCATAATAGTCGGCTGAGCACAGGAGTAAAGGCCTTTTATTAAGTGGGTATTGTTCACACAAAGCAGAGGAGAGAATGAGAGATAGATGCCATCACGTTGCCAACCAGCCTCTGCATCAGTGGAACTTATCAGAGAGCTCTATAGGAATCAAGATGAGAGGCTTTTGGAAATAAGAAATCTTCTGGCGGTGAGCACAGCCGTGTAATTTCCTTTCCATAGTCTCGGAGGCTCTTATCACCGCCATTGATCTACTGTGTCTGGGGGGGGGGGGGATCTCTCGCTCTGTCTCTGGTCTGTCTGGGAAGAGAAACCAAAGGAGGAGTGTGGTGGATGGGAGGGGGAAGGAGGAAGGAGAAGAGCAGCAGTGGTGTGGAAGACAAGATGAAAAGGAACTGGTGGAGAAGTGAGGATGGACACCGGACTTGAAGCAGGGATAATGGAAAGGAGAGGACGAGCCTTGAACGCGAGGTGAAAAAGAGGTGAAAGCTTCCCCGGCTTAACACCTTGGATGTGAAATTCTCCACAGTTCTTGTTTCAAACATGAGCCGTGGTCCTCTCCCTCCAACCTTGGTGACTTACCCTGAGGCGAGTACATAATAAGTGCTACTCTGCTCTCCGTAGACTACTATATATTGCAAAGCAATTTATTCCCTGGTGAACGCAAGGGCATGTGAGTCACACAGTCGATACGAGGTAAAGCAGCTGGATGAACTGTCCCATTGGGTGTTGCAGCCATCCGGTTTACTCTCATCCACCGCATACTGTAGCGTGAGAACATTAGCTCATGCGAGTGCGGCTGACAGGAAATAAAGGGCTGAATTCAGAAACGCACACTCGCTTCTGCCCTCTCATTCTCCTTCTGCCGTCACCGTATCGTAACAGATTAGCTACATTAGTAACGGCGGCAAAGGAAATCGTGGTGATTTGTACGGCTAAGATCGATGTCCGCAAAGCTAATTAGAGCAGAAGCATTATATATTCATGCACTGCTGTGAACCACGCAAGCCGGCTAAAAATACTTCCTCTGTGACATCAGTTAAACGTTTCTGCACAGTGCAAGTCAGAGTCAGCTGATTTACTTCCTCCACAAAACAATGGGCTTCCTATTATCTACCGACATAATGATAATTTGGCAGGATGTAAGGAAATGAATCAGTCCAAAAATTTAGCGTATTCTTGCCCTGCTGTTTACAACTGAGCACTGTACATTTAGATTGTACGGACCCAGTAGAGGTGAAATGCTGCCCACTATCTGTTCGGAGCATGTGGACAGATCTTACACATTGCAAAACACACAAAGTATAAAAAGTGCTGCTGCTCTACTTTCTGTGCATGACAACTTTGTGGCTCCAATCAGTGATGTCGCAGCAGGTGTTTTGACTTTGACAGCTCATGGAAAGCCCCCCCCCGCTGTGACATCACTGATTGAGGTTTGGTGAAAAGTGCAACATGCTTGAAGTTTCCACCCAGCAAGAGCAACGCACCTGCGGGTCTCTGCTCAGTGTGAGTCCGTGTTTAATATTTTTTTAATGATGTTAATCTAGAGAACAAGTACTTCCAACACTTTCAGGATTAAAGGCAACATCTTTATTTAGGCTAATGTATAGCGATCGTTTTCAACACGTCTTTTTTTTTTTTTTTTTACTTCTGGTTAAATAAAGGTTAACCAAGTAAAGCATAATCATGTCACATGGGATTTTCAGCCAGCCGAAGCAAGTTGTGTGGTTGCCAGGCCAATGTTAGCATGGTAATCAATCAGATGGGTGTGGAAAATCATTGCGATATGTTATTATTAGAGCAAAATGGCCAATTTGTCACTCCATTATGCAGGCATACACACACACACACACAGTTGTATCCGCACACACACAGAGGTAGTCTCTTTGAAAGCTGCTTCTGTGCCTCAGTGTACATGATGGTGTTTGCATAGCAGAAATGAGATCATTCATGAAGCCCCCGGGGTCACATTTCCTCAAGAGGAGGGTGAGAGGAAAACATGGAAGAGAGGAACCGCTGCGTCCTCAGACTATGAAAGAGAGAGAGGTTTGTGTTTTTTTTTTTTTTTGTATCTGGCTGATGAGGGAGGAAGGAGGGCGAGTGCGTGTTTGGAGAGCAAAGCGTGAAAATAGATAAGAAGGTGGGAGGGACGTGGCAAGGGGAGCTGAGAGAGAGGAGGAGGAGGAGGAGGAGGAGGGGGGAGGAGGAGGGAGGACGATGCCCTGTTGCATTTTTATCAGGTCTGTGTTTGAGTCGCCAGGGGGACGGACGCACGGTGAAGACACGGTTCACCATGCAGGGACGACTTGTCACCTCATCACTCTGTCTCGCCCTTTCTTGCTCTCTCTCTCTTTCCCTCGAGCTTTCATGTCCATTTATTCCCTCTTTTCTTTAATTCTTGTGTGGCCACTGAACTCCCACAATGCTGCTGGCCTTGACCCAACCATCCTCAGCATCCTCTAACTAAAATTCCTTATTAGAGTGGTTTTTTTTTTTTTTTCTGATCGTACAATGTGTTTTATTAAATGTCAGGGCGCCTTGATTTTGAACGCTGCTCTTCAGCTAATGACAAGCACGGCACTAGTGAGGACACTCGTGTTGGATGTGTCTCTGCTCTCAAGCTAAAAACACACTTGGTGTGCGTTTCAGGCTTGAATGCTCTTAATTAAGAAGTCTAATAACTATGCCAATGATTAAAAACCTCCTGCAAAAGAAACAAGTGTTCTTTCTAAGTCCTTCCCCGGCCTTGAAAAGTAAGGCGTGAAACGTAATGGGTGCAACATGATTGCCCTCTGGTGGTCGCATTCAGCAGCTTGCACATAGATGGTTTTGATGTGTTTCACTTGTATTTTCTTAGTATTTGTCTCAATTTATATTAACAGTGTGATTCATTGCAGCTTCTCCCTCTTGAACTCTCTGAATATGAACTCCAGGTCATGCAAGTATAACCACAAACTCAAGACACTTTAGCGCCAGACTCACTTTCTCAGCTCCGTTACACCTTCATCCTCCGCTTATCACAAGTCTTCCCACATGTACAGGACTTCATCTCCATATTCATTTGGCTAGAATCAGCTGCACTAGACTTCCCCGGGGTTACAGAGCCTCGCTATCACCGGAACCTTCTGATTAAAGTGCTCCTCTTGTCTCCTGCTTTGAAGTCAGTAACGATATTCAGCAGACCTGGATGACACCGAATGAGAATTATAATGAAGGTGAGATTTGAGATTGGTTGGGGAATTGAAAGGGTTCGTCATTATACGACTACGATCCGGGACATTTAGAATTGCATGTCCCTTCGCATGATACTTAAGATAAAAAGTAATGGGAGAAGAAAATCTGTGTAGAATACACACACACACAACATCACAACACCTTACCTTAAAGGAGAAAGAGAAGAATAGCATGATCATAAGAAAAACAAGTTAATTGGACACTGAAATGGAATAACATGCTGAAGCAAAAATAAAAGACAATCTCACATTTATGAATATAGTACAGGCAGGTTGGAAGATTTGCTCTGATCAACAAAGTGTGGGCCAACAAGTGAAATTATTACTAACATTTTCTTGCTCTTATTTGACAAACTTAACAGAAAATACATTTTTTCTAGTGTTATTGAACCTTAAATACATAGACTGACAGCTTGTGTTTTGTGTGTGTATTCATATCATATAATCAGACAAGAGGCCGATGTTTGTTGTTGATTTGTGTACTTTGTGGCAGGGAAAATCTCATCACAATCTTCAGAAATTGAATCCACTCGGCTGAAATATATTTGTGAATAATAGACCTTTTTCCACAGGAGACACTTGGCTTGTCACAGCAGGAAAAGCAAAGGTTTGATCGATGACATCAAAAACCACTGTCATAGCTTACTGGGACACTTAATGGAACTGAGCCATCGTTAAACTGTGTTTTTTCCTTCTATGACAAGTCAAAATGTCTGCTGCGAAAAAGGTCGATAGTGTGGACATCAGGTTGTAGTTTTACAACTAACTTTTAGCAGCGTCCAGGATGAAACAAACCTTTCAGTGATGAGAAGTACTTTGACAATTAAGTCTTTAATGATTCAAAGCATTAATATCGCAGCAAACCACTATTTGCTATGTAAAGATTTAGTGGAGTAACCTGAGCAGAGAATGAAGTCATTCTCCCTCTGTGTGTGTGTGGATATCCGAGTTTCTCCGTTCTTTGTTGACATAGCCGGGCCGGCCACACATGCCTCTTAGTGGATGTGAGCGTGCACCGCTGGTTAGCTCACAGCCGCCGGTCTGCACCGCTCACATACGGCGGATACAGATAAACGCTATCTCGACAGACAGTGTTGTCAAGAAAGAATAGCGCCCACCCTCCGCTTCCACTTCAGGTAAACACCGTTAGCACTGTCAGCACTTTTGCTGTTGTTAGCACTGTTAGCTCTGTTTGCACCGTTAGCTGAAAGCCACAGGTTCAGCTGTTGCCGTGTTGAGAGCCAATCAAAATGCCCCCAATCTATCACTTGCAATCTATTCAGCACCGTGAACATTAATCCATGCTTCTGATAAACTACTTTCAGAGGGTAAAATATATGTATTATTCCGTTTTACTCCAGTGCAACTCTTTGACTGCTGTGTCCCTCAGAAGATTTTACTCAAAAAAGCATGTGATTGACTTTAATATACGAAGCATTCATAGGTTACATTACAGCCTTTGTGCTCAATTCTGATTCATTGCTCAGATCAGATTTTTTTCTCTTCGGTTGTTCACATTTTTAAATGTAGCCAATATCAGATTCCAGAGTGATCGACTGGTCGCGGTCCTGAACTGATTCATTTATTTACAAGTCGATGTGCAGTGGAAACCTGCCAATTCACGAGCAGATGATAACAAGAATGAGGATGAGTAAAAGGACAACAACTTTTAATTATGTCTTTTTCTGGAGCAATGTCTGCTACTTCTAGTAGGTGTGTGTGGATTCAGAATTTGGTGCCAGGATGGGTGCAGGGATCGAGATGTGAATGGCTTTACAACGCAGAACTGTGACGAATGTTGATCTAGAGTGACGTGAAAGTCACATGAATTCCGATATTTGACTGCTCGGACTGAGGTCACATTGCAAAAAAAAATCTGAATCAGACCTGCATCTGATTAAGGACCTCATATGAAAGAGTCCCAAATTAGAATTGAAAAGATATGATTTCATGTGATTTGTGCTGTTCACTGATCTGAGTCACATATGTGCAAAAAAAAAGAAATCTGATTTGAGCCACTTTTTTGCCTTTAGTGTGAACGTAGCCTAAGTATCAAACAGTATATGAAGCAGTTAAAAATATCTCCACCTTGATCTGCTACAATATCAAAAAGGCTGCTATTGTGTTAATTCAATGCAACATTATAATATACCACTCAGAAAAGAGCCCAAAATAAGTACATTTCATTCAATACTTTGAGTATATAGTGCTGATAATACTTCTAACAGAGTAGCTTTGCTCTTTTTTGCTCAAGTAAAAGATCTGAGACTTCTTCCACCACTGCAGACTTCAGCATTGCCCTCTTCTGGCTGAACGGAGCAAATGAGCTCTTTATTGAGTCAGTTTTCAGTGTGACTGGTAGGTGGCAGCAGATACTAACACGTGAGAACATCTGAGTGGCACCAGGGAGACTGACTTCCTCTGCTGTTTATGTTAGTAATTATAGAGTCATTAAACCTCGAGCATCCTCCTCAGCTGTGGGGGCACACTATTATCTGTAGATCAGTAATATTGTGTGCACATGTTTGCACGTGGAGGTGCTCATGGTGAGAGTGAGAGTATGGGAGGTTTACTGCGAGTAATGGGCCATAATTAGGGGTGAATGTTTGCACACACTCACACACACACACACACGACGCGCACACGCGCGCAATAGCCTGAGGTAATTTGGCGGCACTAAATGAGATTATCAGTAGCGAGGTGATTAATGAGCATCCCTACTGCAGAGCCTTATAATCAACAGTCACCGCTCTGCTGTGATACACACTAGCTGGAGCTCTGCTCAGGTAACATGATACCCAGCGCCTGCTGCTAACATCAGCTTCTCCACACCACATCACCCGCAACAGGATGCACGAGCAATCAGCTGAAATCTGAACTGATCACTGGGGTGCCAGAGTAACTTTTAATTACATTATTGGGTACTGATTGAATGCACTCACATGCAACACTGGTGGATTTTATTCAGTTAGGTTGTCTTTATTTGAACTTAAATGGTACTGATGATTGGGGTGGAATTTGGTGTAATATTTTTCTACAAATTGGGAAGAGGTTGTATCTCTTTTTCCAGCAAAATAAGCAAAAAATAATCTGTTATTAGCAAATGATGGAAACAGTGAAAAGCCGATAGTAGACGGAGCAAAAAGCTGCTGTGTTTACTGTAGCTTTGCAACAGTAAAAAACACAGATTCATGTGAAACATAATTTTTCATTCTGAGAAACTCTTTAGGGTCACTTGCAGCTTCTACATGTGGCTAGTGTTATTTTGAGGCATTGGTATTATAGCTATGAAAAATCCCATTGCTGACCAGGGTAGTAGCCTCTGCATTAAATATTACTAAATGTCAAATTGTGTAAAATTCTCTGGAAGAAAAACACAACAAAACAACTTATTTTTAAACATTACTAATGTGCAAATGTAATTCTCTCAGCAGCAGATGATTGAAACAGTGAAAAGCCGATAGTGTTTAAGTGTTTAATCTCTTCAGTTAAGCCAATGAGAAAACAAACGCTACAGACGAGGAGGTGGCTCAAGTTCATCTTCTGTTCTACAGTAAATTAGAGGCTTTATGGGAGTTTGCGGTCTTAATTTTGAAAAACACAATCAGTAACTAAACGGATGCTTCGAGGTAGATTGTAGCAATCGTGCTAATTATGCCCTGATTTCTCTAACTACTGCAAATAATCAGAATTTGAAGAATTGAAATATCAATATTATATTTTGGTATTTATTTAAGATTGATATTTGAAGAGGTTCCATATTGCACAGTCAAAACAAAATGTGTAGCAGAGGCTTGCATTTTTGAAGAAGCACCACTTTCTAAATGAACTCAACCGTCATCTATTTTATTCTCACCTCCTACTCGGTGGTGGACGGAGCCGTTTCACCATCTCCGTGTGCAGACACCTAGATCAGATAATGCTCTCTAAGTCTCTATAGTGGGCCGTTTGAAGTAGCTCCAGTGAACCGCAGCCCTCCCCCCAGCCTTCGCCTCTTGTTCCCGGAGAACTGTGCAGTGTGTGCGGGGTGACGAGGTCAGGGTGACTGGGTCCCCTCCATCTCCATATAGGCTGTAGGCTACAGCTGCTCCTATGAGATTGGTACCTCAAACGCACAGACTGCGCCTTAGATGTCCCCGCATGGATGTGTGTGTGTGTGATAAGGGCCAGAGGATGGAGACATCTTTATTGTGTAGAAGTGGGAGGATTATCCCATCATCGCTGTATTAAATACAAAGAACGGGGATGGCAGGCCAGTTAACCAGGTGCTGCAGCACCCACCCTGACTGCAACCTTTCACCTTTACAACAGCTGACCTGGATCTTCACTCTTCACGATCACCTCGCCGTGTACGGTTGGACTGCTGCACGACATGCAGAATGATGCACCGTCATTGGATCTTTCGTTATCACGCTCTAATAAGGCATACTTTTTGTTTTATTTAATCATTTAGGAAAAAGATGAGTCTGGTGCTTTGCTGTGTTTTTATTGTTCATGCACAATCATTGGTCCTTCTCTGCGCTAGGGCTCCGTTGTTGTCCAAAAAAAACTCAAAACACAATCAAAAACACATTGGTGAGCCACACTGTTACACTGGGTGACATGTTCCTTCATTAACATGCAACGTGGGCACTGTTGTTTATTTTGAAACAGCCACACACACACACACACACACACACACACACACACACACACACACACATCCTGGTGTGTAAATACTCACTAGAACACCACATGTGTGTTAATCCACAGTTGAAAATAGTACCCAACAAGAACATTATCAACTCCAGTTTGAGTAATGTTTTGTAGAAACTACAGTGCCCAGGTTTTTAAAGAAATTAATAAGCTTCTTTAAAATTCAAATAAATACACATTATAATAGATTCAGGTCTTAGACAGGAACCGATTGTCCGAGGGCTGAGAACCACAGACAACGTAGGGAAGCAGGGATGTATTTAGAGACGTACTTATGTATAGTTGTTTTTGGTCATTTCATGGGATTTAGTGGCAATAACCAAAATATGAAATAGTTGCTTTGGCTTACCCTAGACTAAGGCTAATCACCAATCAATACAACATTAATCTGCTAACCATTTATAAAGGTCTTTTCGAAGCATTTCTATACAAATAATGTATTTTTAATGTCTTCTTAATGTCAATGTGTTTCAGTCTTCTCGATACAAAGGTGAGCAATTAATTAGAGGTTAAAACAGTAAATCACAGCGAAGTGATGCTGTCAGTGGAAGATGATCACAGATTCATTTTAATGAAGTCCACAGCATTTGTTGCTGATTTCCCCCTTAAATCAAGAAAAATAAATGTCATCAAAGCAACAGCATGAAAGAAGCGAAATGCTGATCTGTGAAAAAAAAATCTGTATTTAAAGATAATGAAATTAATGAAGCACATTCAGAAGCCAACATGTTCAGAACTCAAGAATTCAACGTTCCCAAAACATCGCTGACACCGTCGCCTCAGTTTCCAGGCTGTGTTGGCCTGCAGCGGTGCCACAAAGTGATCCCAGCTACAGAGCATCGAGTGAAAGTCTCTCTCTGTGTGTGTGTGTGTGTGTGTTTGTCTGTATTCTCCCCATCTATCATCTCTGCTATCAGCACATGACTAATATTTACCCTGACCTCATCACTATTCATCTGTTGATGCCTCAGCGTCGCCCGGGTTTGATTGTTTATCATCCTAAATAAACATGTGGCGGTGAACAAAAGAATGCATACGGTGGGAATATGAAACGCTCTCCTATTGCTTTGTGAATCAGTAACATGTGAGAGCCGAGGCGCCCGGCGACGACTGCTGTCCACACGGGGAAATCTGCTGATGCCGGTGTCTTCCTAAATGTGTTCAATATGCTTCCTTAAATCACAAAGTGACAATCTAATGACACAGCACACACCAGTGCTTATTGTCACTCTTTAAATATGTGCTGCTGCATGTTGTTTATGGTTGAGCTTTGCTCGTTTTGATCCCACGGTGAAAGTCAAATTATTAAAATACAGTTTGTGCAGTACGTGCATGTATTTCTAGGTAATATATGCAGTGTGGTATTCTAGTGGCTCTGCTCTTTCCTCCTCCAGTGCTACCTTCGTGCAGATTGCCATTTAAAGCAGTTGAATAATTGAGAAGTAGCATTTGCGACAGCCTTCCTGGTGTGTGTGTGTGTGTGTGTGTGTGTGTGTGTGTGTGTGTGGGTGGGTGGGACTGAGAGAGACAGGTCACACACACCTGCTGGAGTGGCCATTAATAGCTACGCCGTTATCATATCACCTGCAGTCGCCATTACAGCTTTAAAGACACGGCTGAGATGACACAAATGAAGGCGTTTCTATGCAGAAAATAATACATTACTACTGAAAATGCATTTTATATGTGCTTGTAATGAACATTAGTTAAATACTGTTTCATCAAGATCATTACCAAACAGCAGGAGTTTTCTAATTCTTTTTGTTATATTGTTTATAAGCCCAAACAATCACAAAGAAGAAGAAGGCTTGAGTTATTTTGTATTTTTCTTGTAATCAATAAAACCTATCAAAAGATCTGAACCAACAATGTCTCTCAGTACTTCCCCGTCTGTGGCGCTCGAGCTAATTGGTTCCTGCTGAAGATCTAAATCTTTTTTTTTTTTTTAAAGTAACCGATATATAGTTTCATTTAAATAAATAGAGTCATTTTATACTGAAACAGCTGCGGACTGTAGTTTTTAGCAAATGTATTTAAAAATGGAAGTGAATCGTGCAAATGTTTGGGACTATTTTCAGCTGTGGATGAACACATTTACAGCAGCAGGACGGTGTATGTGACACATGCTCATTGAGTGTTTTAATAGTTTCATTGGGTAACAATGGAGCTCTGTGGCACAGAGGAATACCGGGCTTTGGTTACACACACTATACTCGTTGATCTATTAATTGTTGTTTTTAAATGAATTGACATTAAGAAAAGTATAGAATATCGTCAGCCTCATCCTTTAAACTACAGATCCTAAATTGATTTAGGTTATAGATGGATTTTGTTGTTGGTGATTTAGCGACTCAGAAATGATTGATGTCCTTATGGGATTTTATTAAAATATATGCATTTTTAATGAATTACTGCAAATCCTTATATTCCCGAATCTCCCTCTGTGACCTCTCGCTCCTCATCTCTGAATTCCAGTTTGAAAACCGCTACAGAGACTTGACTGAATGCGAAAGCCGTTCTGTTCATTAGTCAGTAAATGTGTGCGGCCATCTTGTGTTTCTGTTGTAATAGTTCACAACCCTCACCTCTGAACCTCAGCGTCTCAGAGGTAACTGAGGCCAACCCAAGGATTAATCCCCAAAATGGCTGCCTCACTGAGCTGTTTATCCACTGACCTTTTATAAAGAGAGGGTCCCTAACCTGAATGAATACTGTTTCACTGGCAAACACACGCAGACGCAATTAATCAAAGCCTTGTGTGTGTGTACGTGTCAGATTTCAGGCCGCACACCACACGAGTGTGTTTTCACACTGCACAGTGTTTCTTTAACCTCTCCTAGACTCCTCCAGGCCTCACCAGGAAAGGAATCACAACAGACTTAGGTTACACATGTCCTACAGCGTGTGTGTCTGCACATGTGTGTGTGTGTGTGTGTGTACGCCTGCATGCCTGTGGGCGTGCGTGTACTGCGAGACTCTCAATTTTAACAAGGATTAGCGCTTTATTTTCCTTTCATCAGTTTTCCGATGGATCCCCAAATATGTTCAAAATCAAATCGGGACAAGCGGCGCCCTGTGCGGATGTTTGGCCGGTAAAGCCCCCTCTACCTGAACGGGTTCGGGGCTGTTGAACCTTCACTCAACAAGGGACAACACCCCTGCCCACACACACACGAACACACACACACACCTACACACACACACACACACACACACACACACACACACTCAAACGTCCTCTTAAGTCATTACAATAATCCCCCTCAGTCCGGATCTGGGAGCAGAGCAGGGACTCTTCCAACTTTAGATTAAACCAGACGCTGGCTCGCTGCATCTCAAACAAGAGGCCACAGCAGACAGCAGACCACCACTGGTGCTGTAGTAAAGAAAATAAAAATAAAACACATAGAAGAAGAAAAAACACATGGGGCACGGATTTGCACACACACACACACACGGGCGGGTGTGTAGGTGCTGCATCAGTTATTCTTCATGAAATATACAGTTCAAAGCCGCAGCAGACGCTCAAGCCGAACAGTGAGCGTGCATAATGGCATTTCCATACTGTGTCACACAAATGTATATTCACAATACACACGCACACACGCGCTCAGAGATGCGGGGGCACTATAAACAGCTCTTTATATCTCTCCCATTCAAATCGATTTGCTTACGGTTGGCTGCCAAAGGGACCAAATCTAACTGTTTCCCCTTGAATACATTAGACGGCGAGTGAGGTTGGGAAGTGATAATGACTTCCCCTGCTGCTCTCCCTCTCTTCTCCTCGTCCTCCCTTCACCCTCCACCCCCCTTTCCCCCCTCATCCCCCCCCCCACCCGTTCCTCCATCGCCACTCGTCTGCATCTGTGTCTCAGATGGGGTTTTTGACTCGTACGCATCCGATTGAAGCCGGACGGACTCCGTCTTTCTCCCTCTCCCTTCTGTGACTCTTCGGTCCCAAGCACAGAACTGCTAAGTCAAAGTGTTGCTGTCTTTGCTGCCTCCTTCTCCCTCTCCCCCTCTCTCTCTCTCACTCTCTCTCTCTCTCTCTCAGTCCTCTGAAGGAAAAGAGTCTTTATCCTTCAGGCCAGGACGCTGTGGCCACGCACATCAGGCCCCCGTGCGCTGAATAGCTGAGGGCCGAGAACTCTGGACACATCTGTGGGAAAACTGCTTTCGCTCCACTAAAATGTTCAGGTTCAACTTTGCACACACTGTCCTCTTTCAAAAGTTAAACTATATAGAACAAGGTCAGTTGTATTATATCTTTATATTGTATAAAATCGATACAATTCTATACACATTTGTCGCTTAACACCCTTAAACCCATGATTCACATGAGGAAACATGACATAAAGAGAAACAGAACAACAGCATTCAATGAATATTGTGTATTAGAGGTTTAAGAGTTTCAGGCAATTTGTAAAAGTTTTCCGAAGTTAAAACATATTCCATTTCCATTCCCCAAAAAAGGACAATTATTCGGCGTTTTACACAGAATTGTATTCTCATCAGGATGAAGCTAAATGTCAGACAACCTGTAACACTCATACAGTTTGTTTTCCAAGAATCTGAGCAGCAACAAGAATTCTGCCGTGAGGACGAATCTCGCCTCAATACACACTTACGAGAACAAAATCAAAATCGACAACATTAAAAACTTAAGATGGCGGTTAGGGTAGTGGCTCGACACAAGTGGAGCCATGAGATTCTTTTGTTTTGTTGCTTTTATGGGATTTGTTGACGAAATATGCATATTGCATTGTCAAACTATGAAAACAATGCAGAGCACGGTGCAGGGGCTGTTTTTATGTATGCAACATTTAATTAAAGGCTAATATTTTCGTGATATTTTGCCAAATTGATACATCGGTCAAGCCCTGTTTGCAAAGTTTTAACTAGCATAACACACACAAGAGAGGTAACAAGTAACTACAGTGCAATAGGGCCTTTTTGAAGTGTATTGAACAAACGTTTTTCTTGGGCAAATAATTAAGGCCTCGAATCTTAAAATCTGAGAGCCACCAACAAAAACAGAGAGAGAGAGAGAGAGAGAGAGAGAGAGAGATTGAAAGAGACAGAGAGGACTTATTCTACCAGTGTTAGCAGATGTACAGCAGTGGGATGTGTGACCAAAGCTCTGTCAAGCCTGCGGGTATCAACACAATGGGGACAGACTGTCATCCCCCCTGGCTATTAATATTACATTACTGTCACTTCAGACCAATCTCTCGGTTAAAGAGTCCAGTGTGTGTGCGAGTGTGCAAATAGAAAAATAGAGTTAAATACGCTGCTGAAGCCAGATTATTCTTTGATCCATTATGCAGGGAGGTAGGAGCTGGGCTTCCATAAATGAGTGCTGAATTATGTAAAGCAGCGTGTGCGTGAGAGGGGAGACCTTCGTGGAGAGGTGGAGATCAGGTATGATGGTGATGGTGACATATATTGGCCGGTGAGGTCATGTCTGACTCTCAGGGAAGCCCCCAAAACCTCAAACGCCAGACAGCATCATCTGGCCAACATGTGGATCTGGTTTTCATTCGGGATTACCGCCTGTCGCAGGGCTGCAACACACTATTTGTGTTTCTCAGTCGTCTTTGTTCTGTCTTCTGTGCGGAGTACAGTTTGTTTGCTTTTCTTTTCTGTTCTTTATTAGGGTTGAGCAGTTTGGAAGACTGATGCCAATAATTATTTTATGATTACTGTGCTGTCATTCAACGTCTAATTCCATTATTGCCAGTATTTTTCCAGTCATTTCTTATCGGCCCACTATTCATTACAGAAAGCACTGTGGGACTATAAACTTGATTAAGGGCAGCTTGGATGAGGTAGAAACTTCAATCATAGTCAACTAGACAATAAGATGACTCAATACCATATATCATTTAAAAATTACTAAATGAATGGTGCTAATTAAGTTCTGTGAACAAATTGCACCATGGCGACAATAATTGACAGCAACCACACAGCAGAGCTGTTGTTAGTACCGGCGTCTCCCCAATTAAGACTACATTTCCCATAAACGCTGGATTGTTTGCATAACGACACCGTGGCAGTTCCTGATAAAGATGACGGCAAAAGTGTCTGGGCGTTTCTGTAGAGGATAAGCGTGATGGAAATGCTATGACCAATCGAAAGCTTTTTTTCTGTTTGCGATGGATGAAAGAAACCCTCTAGAAAACCTTACTTTTTCTGCCAAATCTCTCTCTCTCTCTCTCTCAGTCTCTTTGTATATAAATATATTCACTGCAGCGCCATGCATCAAACAGTCAAAGCACATTAGTGTTGTTCTCCGTGGACCGTGAGGTGAATAGATGGTCATGAATTAGTCATCATAATAAAACATGTTAATCATCCTCTTAGATGAACAGACTGACTTTATCACACTCATAACTTTGTGTAAACACGTTTGTTTTTAGAGCTAACAGCTCTGAAGCATCATCTACGGAGGAATCCAGAAAACATATACCACTAAAAAATACAGTACCGGTTTTGGCCCTGCAAAAACAGAAATAACTGGATGACATCAACAGGAAGGGAACTTTAGAAAACGAATGAAGCAGTGGAACGAGTAGTGCAACAGGTGCATTGATTGAGAAAGGTGCGTCACCGCTACCTGCTAATGCTACCTGCTAATGCTACCTGCTAATGCTACCTGCCAATGCTACCTGCTAATGCTACCTGCTAATGCTACCTGCTAATGCTACCTGTAAAACTGATACCGAAGGACGCTAACGCAACCTATAAATCGATGCAGATAGATTCTAACGTCCCAACGGAAGCAGGTCACATGACTGATGAACAACTGTAAAGACGCCTCAGAAGCATTTAGAGATCAAGATCAGAAAATAAATCTCACGTTACTGCTAGAATTTTTTTATTTTTAAGGTTGTACGGAAAGACCTGAAACCTAAATATTTCGTTGCCCAGGATGTCCTATAGATGTTTTCAGGATGAGAAAAGACAGAGATTACACCAGAAATTATGAAATTGCACTTTAATAATATTGGTGTGAATCTATGTTTGGTTGCTGTCAGTTTGTTTTTGTCTTGCTGTCCATAAGAGTTAGTGAACTAATCTATATAAATTAAGAAACATGAAATGCCTCCAATTTAAACTAACCCCTTCTGAGGTAATTTGACCTTCCTTGGACCCCTCCCGTTTTTGGCTGTGCAGCTGCAGTGAAATATTGCATAAGCGCTGCCAATTTTTACAGTGATGGTGTTGATCGTTTGTCATAAAAAAGAAAAAAAAATACTTGTTGAAGTTAAATAGAGACAGAAGGTGCTTCAAAAATTAGTCAGGCTCCCCAAAGACATCTCGCAGATCTTTAAAAAAAAAAATGCTATTACAGCACACGCAACTTTTCAAGAAAACTTGCAATACAGATAAGCAAACAGACACACACACACTAAAAGACACACACTCTGAGCTTTGTGGCGAATATGGCTGGAATGTGAGATCGTCAACAGAGCATGTGGAAGCGAAGAGGAGGCAGCAGCCTGCCAGAGTGTTGTTATTCAGGTCCACACGCCTCGGCATCTGTGTCAGCTAATGAGAGAAACTCAGCTCTGTTTCATCTAGTCTCCCTGGACCAGGAATTAGCATCTCCAAAGACAGACGCAGCGAGAGGGACGGAGGGAGGGAGGGAGGGAGCGAAAGAGAGAGGGAGAGCCACAGAGAAATACAGAGAGAGAGAGAGGGAGAGGGAGAGAGAAATGAGGCGAAAAATAAGTGTGATCGACAGAGGAAGGGGGGGAGAGATGGGGGGGAGAGGAGACTGGCTTCCTAGACAGGGAGGTGAATATAAACACAAACTCCCTGTCTCTCTGTCCCTCACACACATGCTGTAGCATATTGACAAGGCAGAGTTAAGTGAGGTGGCGGAGTGTGAGACAGCCCTTAATAGGTCCCTGATGGACCCCCAAGATGAGAGGCCAGCCACTCAACACAGAGGGGGGAGACGGGAGGAGGGGAGTCGGGGGTCACAGGTCGGAGGTCAGCCGATCATTACACCCCCCCAATGCACCCCGCCACCACACCGCAAAAACCGCCCGTTCCTCTCCCACTTGACTGCACAGTGCCTAATGATTATTAACACGTTAAAACACTTAAGGAGCGCTGGGAGCGAACGCACCCCAGAGAGAGAAGGAGAGATGAGAGGAGAGGAGGGAGAGCGAGGTGGGGAGGGAGGCATGGTAATGATGTGCTTGCACATGATTTGCCGGATAGATATCGCTAATCACCTCGTCCCTATGGTGACACCATTGGGACACACACTCGTGCACACGCACTTTCACTAATTCAGGCTATACTTTCACACAGACACAGCCATATCAACCTAATAAATATTTCTCTTTTGCATTTGATTCCCTTTTTTTTTTCAAAGACGTAGTGCATATTTAAAAGGCTGCTCATTTGTGTGTGTGGTTGCATTTGATCTAGTTGTGTGAGTGTGTGTGTGTGTGTGTGTGTGTGTGTGTGTGTGTGTGTGTGTTTGTGTGTGCATGCGTGTGCTTGCCTGTGCCTCTCTGTGTGTGCAAGTGTATTTCTGCATCCCAGATTTTTTTTTGTTCTCTCGTGCGTGAGCATTTGTGCAGCAGGTTTGTGTGTACACAAGTGTGTGTGTGTGTGTGTGTGTGTGTGTGTGCGCGTGGACCAGTGGGGAGCCCTCTCATCTGTGCTTAGCCCAGTAAATGGTAAGTGATTGAAGGGTTTGATGTGGAGTGATTCAGCTGGGAGCTCGTCTGTCTGCATTGAGCCCCACAGCTCATAATCTCATGTAGCGAGGCTCTTCACGACTCGGAAACTGAAGCCGGCTGAAATATTTTACAGCCGCCGCAGATGAACTCAAACCAAAGAAACCACCCACCAAAGTTTCCCGAAAGGGATGGTACCCATCTACAGCGCCGCAAAATGGGCTAATGAGATGAGAGTTATAGGAGGGAGTGATGAACAGAGAAAAAACAGCGAGGAGTTGTGAGTCCATATTGAATTTCTTGCTGCTTTTTAGAAAAGAAAGATTGCAGAGAAATCGTCTGAGATGGGGAATGTTTAAATAATTAATTTCAGAAGGAGTGCACCCAATAGACTGATATTTAGATGTCTTTATCTCTAATAGTTTGTGTGCAATGAAACTAATTTATTGAATTACCAACACTGAATCTTTAAGTGTGAATTTTTTTCCATCCGAATACATTTTCTGCATCCAAACTAACAATAACTGAGACTACCTGAAACAACTAGTGACACACAACAAAATAAGACGACACAAGAAACAATCAATCATTCTATAAAGACTCCATATTAATTAGGACAAACGAATAGCCCAAGAAATTAAATAGCACTGATGTATGAAAATAATACTGTTATATTATCACTATCAAACTAATTGTGACAATTTGTGGTTTTATTAATTTGAGGTCAATTTTCCGGCACTAGTTTGTCAGCACCTTAAAGGGACGGTTCACTCCACAATCAAAAATACACCTGTAGTGCTATTTATCAATCTAGATTGTTTTGGTTTGAGTTGCCGAGTGGTAGAGATGCCTTCTTTCCAATATAATGGGACTATATGGCACTCGGCTTGTGGTGCTCAAAGAGCCAAAAATATGTCTATTTACAGAAATCATGACCTGGTTACTCAAGATTATCCACCGACCTTGCTGTGAGCAGTCTCATTTCGGAACTATTTTCTTTCAATAGTTCCTAGCTCACAGCTCAAAATAGCTTTCTTCATGTTGCACTCTCCGAGTCCCTACCACCTCAAAGGTCAGCACTGTTAAGACAGCTTGCTATTGTTTAATGAAGCAAATCTATGTGTCAAAGTTCATCACAGATGAACTCAACCTGAAAATTGTTTCGCAAAACTAAGCGGCGCATGTAAATGACGTTAACTCTCAATGCAACGTAGGTGCAGAGCTGCAGCTCCGTGAGCGGCCGGAGTCGGTCGACTACTTTGCATCTGTGTGTGTGTGACGACAGCATCGCTCTACAACTGTTCAAATACTTTCAGTGCTCAAGCTCATAATTCACCTGCCTATCGGGCTTAAAATTGAAAATACAATTTTCGATTGATTTCAGCTCTTCAACGTACACTTCAATCCCTTTCCCTTCATCAATTTCAATCGCCACTTCAACTGCTTTAGGTGTATGGATTACGGTTGCAATTGCCATACAACATCTCACACGCAAACAATGAATATTCTATGACATTTGAACCTGTTTATACCTGCTATTTTCAGTATAAACGAGCACTCCTATGACTGAAGTAAAACTAAATGAAAATTCAGTCTGATTACCAAGATAAGCCGTGTTTGAGTCTCCAAATGCAGCCAAGGTGAGATCATATGAGAAGGTATTGTGGGTTTAGTATATTAACGGTAAATTGAGCCATATTTGACCTATGGGTCAGCTCTCCATCTGTCATAGATATGGTCGCATGCAGCAATTTGGGACTGACATGAAGCATTTCATCTGTTCCAACGGAGAAGGCGTGTATGTGTGTGTGTGTGTTAGTGTGCGTGTGTGTGTTAGTGTGCGCCTCCCAGGGGGTGCATTGTGTCAGTGGGGG
Source organism: Leptoclinus maculatus (assembly GCA_032191485.1). Taxonomy (NCBI): domain Eukaryota; kingdom Metazoa; phylum Chordata; class Actinopteri; order Perciformes; family Stichaeidae; genus Leptoclinus; species Leptoclinus maculatus. Next base: position 23,847,941 of record JAVDOI010000002.1, read on the forward strand.
TCAGCTGAGCGGCTGCTGGGGGAGGATCCGCCAGTGAAGTGGTCAAGCAGCCCCAGATGGGTTTCTAATAGTCTTAATCCAACAGGTCACCGTGCTGGGCTCTGCCTCGCTGCCGCCCCTCATAAACCTGGTTTTCCTCTCCTTCTGCCTCCTCTCACTCTCTTTCAACTCCCCCCTGCTTATCTAACCTCCCCCTTTCTGTCTCCCCCTCCTGTCTCGCTCTGCCTGTCTCTCCAGAAGAGCAGCAAGAAGCTAATGAGGCTTGGCTGGCGTTTATCCAGCCCTCTATCCCCCTGTGTGTGTGTGTGTGTGTGTGTGTGTGTGTGTGTGTGTGTGTGTGTGTGTGTGTGTGTGTGTGTGTGTGTGTGTGTGTGTGTGTGTGTGTGTGTGTGTGTGTGTGTGTGTGTGTTCGTGTGGAAGCAATTTTAGCATCTCCAGGTTGGATTTATTGTGATATTTGTCTGCATCAAAGTAAATATTAACATAAATAGCATCTATAGGCAAATTAATGCAGCTATAAGGATTAGGAGAATCTGAAAGAAGGAGCAGAAGGCGATGGAAAAACTGCTCTGGAAAGACAGGTAGTCACGGGAGGTTGGAAATGGGAATTCCAAGGTGGATTTTCAGGGGCGGAAGGCAGGTTTTCCGCCCCATTAAAAGGTTCCCAGTGCAGGGAGATGCGCTCCACCTCGGATAAGATGGTCCCGTTATCTCTCTATGGAACAGACAGATGGGAAATCATTCCCGCTTTTCCCTGCTGTCCGTGAAGCACCTGCCTGTTTTCCATACAGAGGGACTCTCCCCGAGAAAACAAACACTAAACAGCCTCCCGGCACACGCTTTGATGCCGAAATCTACCTTTTCACAACCTGAGAATATTCTCAATGCATCATTAACTCCCATTGCCTGGAATTTGCAGACGGATCGAGCTAATGAGGCACATTTCAGAGAGTAAAATTTCAAAAAAACGGTTCGCAGTTTGACAGACCACGGCGGATGTGGTTCACATTTGATATAATTTACAGAGAGCAGCAACAGATAGGAAGCGAGAGGCTGAGTAATCACATGTGATGCTGCTGCTGCGAGGATAGAGACGGAGAGGAGACCTGTCACACACACACACACACACACACACACACACATCGCTGTAGCAGTCATTAGTGCAAAGTGACAGTTTCTGGTGGCCCTTCAGTCAGCTGGGGGAAGCAGGAGAGTGTGTGTTTGTGTGTGTGTGTGTGTGTGTCAGGGAGGAGAGACAGCGGGATGTAATGTATTATATCAACAACAGGTTCACTCCAACACCCCAGCCAACGTGACAGTGTTAATATTGCAGGATTATTATTCAGCCGAGCAGAGCTGAAGGTGTGATGACCTGAGCAGGTGACGGGACTAATTAACCACCGTTTGACCCTGCCTGCCTCAGACAGCTGCTCTGTCTGTGTGTCTGTGTGTGTGTGTGTGTGTGTGTGTGCACTCACTGTGAGCAATACCCAGCTTAAGAAATCATTTTTTATTCCTCCGCCAGTGAGGGTGTGGTAATTATGTGTGTGCAACCACCCGTCCGTCAAGCCTTTCAGGCATCAGTTTTCAGGTGGTATCCCACACATGACTTGATTTGCATAGGAAACAAATTAAATGATCTCACAGCTGTTGGCAAAATATAATAGATTTCAAGACTTTGAGTTTAGGATGCTGGATTAAATCAGGTGTTAAAAAGGTAATACTGCAGTGTGCAGTCAATCAGTCGGAGTGTATGAAAGGACCTTTTTTTTTACTTAATGTATTTGAAGTGTGTGTGGGATGATGCTGATATACTGTAATGACAATCATGTGCATGACAGGTAATCATCAGCAGGCAGGTGTCCATCAGCACGGAGGACATAATATGGGCTGAGGGACGCTGCTGGTTCAAAAGCGGCTCAACTGTGACTGGTCTGTTATGTTCATTTACATATTTGAATGAGTTTTCAACAGAAGCAAGCAGCCAGACTAGCTTTATCTGACGACCTGCAGAGAATAGAACCAGCCTGGAACTGGTGACATGAGAGAAAATATGTGAGATAAATAAAATATAAAATACAAGCAATTAAAGTATAACAAGGACAGACATTTGGGATTTACATATTGACAAAACTTTAGAGGAAAAAAAAGGTTATTCGATAGAATTTGGCCTTTGTTGTTTTTGGCTAGTTGTTTTGTTGCGCTCTTTTGTCCTTTTTAGTGTTTTCACGAAATGTTGAAATTGTCATTAATAATCTTATACTACTCTTTCACTGGTTCTCTTCGTGCTCTCTTTTCTCTTAACCTATTGGGTTTGCATTTTTCATTTTGCTGTTGGGTTTTTCCACACTGTCTCATACCTTCTTTGTTATATACTGTAGATTATTTCCTTGAAGACAAATGAAGGTAAAATGGTTGCATGTTTTCAACCAGGTTGGCACTAAATTGATGGACCAGGAGCTGCAAGAACCTTTTTGCCAACTGAACTGAACTAAATGTTGTGCAGAACTTAATGTTAATACTCAGCAGCGATGCTCATTGAAACATATTGTTTTCATCCTTGAGGTCTAACAAATGTGATGAATGCATATTCTTCCTCAAGGGCACTGTCAGAAATGTGCAAAATCAACATTAGTCTCCCGTTCACTTCAAACAACCAGGAAGACGCCGGGCTTCGAAGCATTTCTTACATAGTGGCCAAACGGTGGATGCCATGTGGCCCAAAAATACTTTTCCCCATAGACTTACATTGGGAAAAGAGATGGCTTTAAATTAGCAGATACATTTTTTTTTAGGTAAATCAACTTCCCAGTCAACACACTTGAATACTCCTTATTTAAATCATATGGTCCTAAAAGTATATTAATCTGATTGTGTGAACGACCCAGAGAACGAGGCTGGACCGAGGGCTGGGAGGCGGGGTTAAAGGAAACGCTCGTGTGCTTGTTCTATGGGCCCATGGATGCGAAAGATTGAAAGCTCCAGGTAATGTTTTACTCAGAAGTCAAACTTTTTTTGCTGACAAAACATTTGCTTAGGGTGGCGAAGCAAAATTCTCATCTGTGCTTCGCGTGGAGTTCAACTTTGGTGAACTTTCAGGCAATGTTCAATAATTTGGTAGAAATTTGAAGCCTGCATTGTTTACAATCATGCTTTCTAGCAAGCAGTCTTTTTCTTTTCTGCCTTCATTGTCACATTAATACATATAATTGTGCATTACCACCACCTGTAGATCAGTGAAATAGTGTGAGTGCGTGTGTAGATGGGGGTAAATATATCTCCACAGGTTACCATAAAAGGGCTCCACCAGTGATTTAGTGTTGTGCTTCCACAGTTGGGAAACCTGCAAGAGACATATTAAGACCAAGATATTATAACTTTTAGTCCCAAGTAAGATAGATATTAATTAGTCCTTTCGCCATACAGCAAACGTCAAATAAACAAAGAGAAAGCTATAACACCACAGACAACAACAGACATCAACAACAGAACACCTCAACATTACTGTAAACCTTGGTTTCCTACATTTCCCATGATGCAACTCAATAGTGCTTTTCATTAGACTTTGCCTGCATGGTAAATGTCCTTGACTTTAAAACTGAAACATTTCACTGACAAAAATTAGCTTTTGTTGACTAAATATAAAAATATTTCCATTTATTTTATTTCATATATTTCTGCCAAAAGACTAAAACAAAATCCAATTCAGGTGCCAAAGTAATCACTGCTCATAGCATGTAAAGTAAACAATATAATGCAGAAACAGTAGAGTGCTCCTTTAATTCATGTCCCTTCATCTGTACGACACACTGTATGTCACGGCTGTCATTTAGTCACATTAATTCAAATGCAGCCCACACATTCAAAATCCTACACTTTATTGTAAAGTTGATGCTGTTTGAGTAATTCAATGTGCGTCTCCTGCTTCACTTGCCTGACATCAGACAACCACCACTACTGTGAGGCAGGTGCATCTTAAAAGGTTGTAACTGACTGGCTCAAAGAGGGGCTGGCCTCATTTATGGGTTTTTTTCTTGGATTGCTTCAGTCCAGATTTTGAGCAGCTACCTGTAAAAGAAACCACCGCAGACACAAGGGAGGCCACTGAATTCTTGTGGGCCCCATGTGCACTGCACACTTTAATCTTTAATGGCATGGTGATGATAGAGTTCTCTTGACCTCAAGGTTTACACACACACACACACACACACACACACACATACCCCACACACACACCCACATCTTAAATCTCTGCAGCTCCCTTTCGTCGAGTCATTCGTCGTGTCTTTTAACTTCTCAGCGTTCCTACAGATTGGTGACTTCCCCGGTTCAACTCCTCAACAATAGGCAGGTCCTACCCGGAGCTGGGGAGAGCTGGCCCGCCATTGTCCCAACTGAAAGCCCAGTTATTCATTGCCCGTGAGTTAAAGAGCTGACCCCGGTGTAACACTGACGTAGCTGGCTTACAACACTGAGGCCCTTTGTCTGGCCCTGCCTCGTCTCTGATCACCCTGTAATGAACTGAGAGCTCTGTCGAAAATTTACAGCCTTTCGCCTTTCATCCCCCTCTTTGCCTTGTCTTCATTTTTAGTGCTCTTTTTCTCAACGGACATCATTTTAAAGGGTTGCCCTCCCTCTAGAGCCCCTTATACAATAACAATGCTGACAATATGAGATGGGCCATTAATTTCCTCTCAATGGATCCAAGTTGTTTTCAGCTCTTCTCCTGTCTTCCCTCCTTTCTTTTGCTTACTCTGTTTTGTTCGCCCTCTCCAGCTCTATAGGGATGGGTTTCTCCATCCCATAGGGGTCCAATCGACACACACACACACACACACACACACACACACACACACACACACACACACACACACACACACACACACACACACACACACCTACACACATGCACGAGTAGGCAAGAGTGCTAAATGAATCAACTCCTACTGTTCCTATAACGGGGAGTTAAACGCTCTAAATGCTTTACGACATTTAATCATTACCTCACACAGGCTCAGTCCCACACACACACACACACACACACACACACACACACACACACACACACACACACACACACACACACACACACACACACACACACACACACAAACTGTTGCCTCAAACACAACCCTTATCTGTAAAAATATATATTTTCAGGACATATGCAAAAATATTACAGGATCCGAGCCAAACATTTTATTTTTTGGTCCGGCTAATATCTTATTTTTTTTCCCCTGAAAATATTTTCTTCAATCTGGAATTGGTGATGGATTTCTGTGAACTGCGGATGGACCTGCTGTAATAAATCCTCTCCTTGAAGTGTGTGTGAGTGAGAGTGCACGTGTGTGTGCACGTATGTGTGTGTGTGTGTGTGTGTGTGTGTGTGTGTGATATCCCAGGGTAAATTGTTTCCTCTAGGCTTTGAGAGGTGGGCATTCAACAGCCTGCCAAAAAAGCTATAGGCGATAATTAAATGATTCCACGCTTGAAAGGACAGAGAAACAGAGACAGAGAGAGAGGGAGAGGGGGGGAGAGATACAGAGACGAAAAGGGATGGAGGAGGAGGAGAGAGAGAGAGAGAGAGAGAGAGAGGGGGGGGCTGTACAGAGTGTGAGGAAGGGAAAGAGAAACAGAGAGAGATAGCTTTACAAAGAGGAGGTTTTTGCCACAGTGTGGGATGGTATCACACTCTGTGGGCCAACACACTGCGGTTCCAACCCAGTGCCCGCAGCCAGCGTGGCGATAAAGAAACATCGTTAATCAGCCATGTTGGGGGAGTCTAATTCAGGATGGTTCCTGTCAAATGCCAACGGAACACATCTAATTCCAACTCCAGTTTGTCTTCTACCTTTACTTCTGCTGTCTTGTACTGCAGCATGACGCTTCAAATCAACAGCAATACCTGGAAGTTAGACTTGGAGATAAAACCATATTCAGTGGAGCAGCTGGCTCAGTGCTGCATGGCACCCATTGTTGAGAGAGTGGAGAGTCTTACTCGATTACTTTTATTATCACTTTACCTTTAATTTAATTCAAATATACAGACCTTTAGACTGAAATAGAACTAAATGTAATAGAAGTTTGGTTATTTTAAAGGACAACTTCATCTAAGTTGAACCTCAGTGTTTTTTTGTAGTGCTGATTAGTCGATTAACATAATGAAATTAAAGGGGTATGCAAATGGTTTTGTGTTGTTCAGAAAGTTGGGGGACATTTGAGAGTCAGATTTAAAGATTAGGGTTAAAAATCAAAGAAGTAGAGGCAGATATATCCTGACTTTTAGTCCCTAGTTTGGCGTCAAGCTCCGGAAATAATAAATCCTACATTTCCCATAATGCAGCTCTGTAGAGTCTCTGTCATTAGACCCACTCCACCTGGTAAAGCTACAGTAACTCCACGCCAGCAGATTGTCCATCATCTTTCTATTAACCAAGTACTGAACATAACCATGACAGACGGATCATGCTTCAGTTGTTATGAATGCATATTGTATTACAAAAGGAGGGACAACACTAAAATGTGTCAACAGCTGTTTTTCCATTCAATTGTCATGTGAAATCAAGTGAACTTTTGAAATGTCACAAAAAAAGAAAGGTGGATTCGGCATGTTTCCATCAACTAGTTTTGAACAAATAAACAAGGCTACAGTGAAGTTTCATCAGAAGTTAGCGCTATATGCTACATATGGCTGTAATCCACTAGAGTAGAAGAAGTTGCATATGAACCGGAGACAAAACAAGTCAGCTTGGCCGTCTATCCCATGTTCGTTACAGAGAGGTCTTCAGGAATTTGTTTCAATTGGGCAAGTTTTATTTCTTCCTTCACGTCAGCTATTATTGGCCAAGTTTCATGCTGTCTGGAGACGAAGACAATATAAATAAATATCAAGCAGACGCCGACAGCAGTAACAGTGGATCAGTCATGTGAGTTGAATTATTGCTACTTCAGAACTAATTTTGGCAAAGGCGTTTCCATATCCCAAATTTTTTCGACAAAGGCAAAAAAACACCTCAATTGAGCGTAAAAAATGTTGTGCAAAATTGAGAAGGTTTTACAGAATAGATGACAGGAATTGCAATCAACAGCATTTCACGTGTGACAAATAAATCACACATTTCTTTTTTTGTATCTTATATCATACAATGCTTCTTTCTCCACTTCTCTCACCTTTTATCCACCTCCCATTCAATAAGCAATCCAGCGGTTTAGGAAAAGCTTATTTACATTCCTCAAACTGTCACTCACAAGCAGACACACACCCATATACACACACAGAGAAATTGTTGCTGTATGTGCCAATTTTTCAAGACTCGGAGCATTCAGTGCTCATCACTTGACACCTGGAGTTGCTCAGGTTTCAATGCTCAAACAGGGGGAAAAAAGAAACTCTCTCTCTGTCTCTCTGTCTCTTATTCTCTCTGTCTCTTATTCTCTCTCTCTCTCTCTCCCTCTCTCTCTTCCTCCCTCTCTCTCTCTCTCGCTCTGACAGTAGGTGTTGCATACTAATGTGTGTGTTTCTCAGGGGGGCGAGATGAGGAAGTCCTCTCCCATTACTCAGTGCCCACCAGCTGGGCAGGGGCAAGGGCTACAGCAGCCAGACAGATGGTACTGTCACCCCCTGCTTACACACACACACACACACACACACACACACACTCACACTCACACTCACACAATGGTGTAACAGTGAGGAGGAAGTCATTAGCTGGGAAAACCATAAGATTCCTTATTGAACGGGGGAAGAAGAGGGGTGAGGGAAATATAAAGAGAGGGAGGGGAAAAAAGAGAGAAAGAGGGAGGTTTTATCCTAAACTCAGTTCTGCTGAGGCAATCTGTCATGGTTGAAGTAATTGCCCTCGTCTTGCGTGAATGAAGTGATCTGTCATCGCCCACTGCATTACTGCCTTAAGAATTGCACTGACACACACACACACACACACACACACATACACACACACACACACACACACGCACACTCACGGTTACAAAGCCGTGACCCTCCTGAACGCTCCAGCTAAGACGCATGCAGCTGTGACATCTTGAATAAACCGCCCTTCAAAATTTTTTCGGGGGAGGTGGAGGGAAAAAAAGGAAAAGGACACACGGGAAGTCTCTCTTCTAGCTCCGTCGTTCATAATCGCTCTTTGTCTTCGCAGAGAAGGAGTGCGAGTGTTGCGGGGTGTAACGTGGGTGATTCTGTCTCTGTTTTATCAGTAAGAGTAGAGTGGGCTTGGGTCTCATTAGGTCAACATCCTCTGGTCTTATATTGTTGCTTATTTGGCATGGTTGACACACTGTGTTGAGTGAGAAAACAAAAGGGGCAAGGGGAGGTATAATTGCACTTTAACTGCTGCTATTGGACTAATATTGGTCCAAGTGGTGAAAAGAGACATTAGTCACATTGATTAGGAGTCATTATTGGACTGGCGGGTGGTGCATGAGCTGGGCTGAATGGCTGCACACGTTGGATGAATGTTGAGCATTAATGAGGAATGGCAGGCGATATATGGAAAAATAATCAAACTAATATCGGTTTACTTTATGTTATAAATATGATTATGTAAAATAAAAATAAAAATATTTCAAACACTAATATACACTATATGTATACATGCTTTGCATATAAATGATGTTTGCGGTCGGTGAAACTCAATCAGTTTGCAGATGACACTATATTAGTAGGTCTTATTCCAAACACTGATGAAGCCTCAGAGCAGTTTATCAGCTGTGAATTGGTTCAGTCAGTCATTTGGTTACTGATGGCAACTTTTGCGTCACACTTTTTTCTTTGCCATGGATTAAAATCAGCTCTACGTTTCTTGGCAGTTATCTCCACTGAAGCGGGAGGACATTACAAAGGCAGTTCTTACCACGAGCATCAAAGAAATAATATTTTTTTCTTTGGGCCAATGTGGATATTTGGTGTTTCAAAGAAAAGACCACAGATTTTTTTCATGTCATTGTTGGCTGTGCCCAAAGCATCTCTCCCTCAGCCTGCTAAAGGACAAAACAACTGTTCAATCTGATTCTTCGTCATCCTGTTTCTCTTACATCAGATGAAGTATTTTACATGAGATTGTATGCAATGCCTATTATTACATTGTCTGCTTCTTTTTGCAGCTTTGTGAATTTGATCTTGTACATTTATACTGCAGTTTAAAACCCCTTTCACTAAATACATTTGGGTGTTGGACGCTTTTAGATGTATGTTTGGAACCACCGAGAAGCATTTCTAACAATATTATGTTGGAAAAGACATTGATGTTTCTTAACCTGTATCAGCTTTACAGTGTGATAATTCAATGTATTTATTTATTTTTATGGCTTTTTGTTTGAAAGAGTCTCACCTCGAACTAATTGAAATTAGTCATTTTGATCCGATTCCAGATGGGTACATCCGCATGCTAATATCATGTCCTCGGAATTATCATGCATGATTGAAGTTAAGTGCCAATATTAAGTGTCAGTACAGGAAGTAGTGTGCCCAATATCTAATGAAGTGGAACGCAAAGTGCAAAACAAATTGGTAGTGTCACCTCGCTTTGCACAGACCGACATAAAGTTGTCAAGATACCAGTGGTGGGCCGGCAGAGCCAGCAAGGCCTTCTCTGCTGGCCTAGACAGAATCACAAAGTTATAGCTATTTTATAATTTAATAATTTTTCATGAATACTCTCCATGTATCATAGTTTTTTTTCCCATTAGCTTATTTTCTCATTGCACAGCTTCTGTCTTCCTCAGTTGCTCTGCTTCCAGTGCAGCTTGTTTTAAGTAGAGCTTTTATCCAATCAGATTTCACCTCTGTGTCTCTAGGTAAGAAGAGAGGCCCAAGGCCTGCAGACTCACAAGTGAATCCCTTTGCAGTTTAAGTGAATGGGGACAATATTGTTGATTGTCATAGTCTTCAACCAATCAGATTTTTAGTTTGACATGTTGGGCGTATTCTTTGACGTGCCAGAGCCTTCTAGCTGGCCTAGCCTTACGTGATTGGTCAGTGGGCTAGCCTGACATGTTGGGCGGTGACAATCCCAATATCTGCTGCCTCTGTCGAGCGGACATTTTGAGCCCTCAAACGCATTAAAACGTATTCAGGAAATACAACTGGGGAGGCTCGACTGTCTTCACTGGCGTCCATGAATCGAGAAGGACTTCTTACTGGAACTAAAATGCACGGATGTACTGAACAACCGTGAGATTAAACTCTTTATTAACAAAGAAAGAAGGATGGACTTTGTCCAACTGAACAGCAGTTTTGAAGCCTTGAGTTTGTCATTTTGGCATCACCATCTTTGTTTTTGGCCGTTGCCATCTTGGTATTTTACAACCAGAAGTGACATGAGAAGATGGAGCTAAGTAAAACCAAACGTTGAATCACAAGGTAGCCCCGCCTTACAGCATACTCTGCTTTATGGTCTGTCTATGGTCAATCATGCTGTATTGAAGAATACTTGAAACTAGCGATTGAGACCATAAACTCATGTTTTGTTTACTGAGGTAATAAAGATGTAGGGTCATTTTCATATAGACTTCCATACAATCTGAACCAGAGGAGTCGCCCCATTTAAAAGAATGCAAGATTAAGGCACTTACACATTGGCTTCACTTTTCAGACCAAGAGTTTACCGCCTGGTTATCACGTCAACGTTATATCAACCCACAATTACATCCATCAAGACCGTGCCTTGTGTTGGCTTATGTACATAGATGCCCATGGCTGAGGATGCTTTTATGCACGTCTTATGCTGCTGGTCTGTATTGCCCTCAAAGGTGTGGAGGTCTGGGTGGTGGATAGGCATGTATTGCATTGATATTTAGAATCTCTAGGCAGCGGGCCAAGATTTGGATCTCGGAAGCGCTCTGGTTTCTGTTTGTACTCCGATTTAATATTGACCAATCATGTTTGAGCAGGCTTTGGTTGACTGCAGGTAGACAAAAGAGAGAAAAAAGGGGTAGAACGCAGTAGCCGAAATGCAATCTCGGGACCCACGGGTTATTGTCTGACAATGATTCATCTTTTTATCGTTTTAAAATTAACTTGTAAACTGGCTACTTGTGAAACAATCCAGTCATACATGTTGTCTCGTAACTCCAACTCCAATCTCGCATCTCAAGTTGCTTATCGAAAAGGGAAGTTCTGGCCTTTATTAATTGCCTTACCTTGAACATCCCTTAAAGCATTAGTTCAACATTTCTTGAAATATTCTTAGTTGCTTCATTGCCGAAAGTTAGAAGAGAAGATTGATACAACTCTCATATCTATCTGGTCATATGAAGCTGGAGTCAGGGCATTGTCAGCTTTGCTTAGCATAAAGGCTTGTTATAGTCTGGCTCTGTGTTGCATCTTTAGAAGATGATCAGTTGTCAGAAGATTTTGTGTTCTGGGTTTTCTGCTTCTGTTTTCCCTTGTTTCATTCATGCTTAGTGTTTTCTGTTTCATATTGATACTCACCTCTATCGTTCTAGACAACTTCATTTTCCGGCCTGAGTGATTGTCAGCCCGGCCCTGATTGTTTTCACCTGTCCCTCATTAGCTCTGCTGTCACCTTCCCTCGTTATCACCCTCCTTTCCTTGAAGATTTAGTCTCTCTGCTCCCTTCTCCTTGTGCCAGTTGATCATTGTTCGTTCATTCCTTGTGCCTAAATTTCCAGCCTGTTTTTCAAGTGTTTAGTGTTTCGGATTCATTTGCTAACGGCTATATGTTATCTGACATTAACAGCCTTTAAGTCATTTTTACAATAAATAATTGAAATAATTTTTTTGCCTTCTCATCTTTCCATCTTCGTGTGGTTCTAAACCTGTTATTCCGGAAACCTTGCAAGACAATTAGGGGAAAAAGAAGTATCTATATAAAAAAAAGATCTACCTACCAGCAGCTTCAGACACCATAAATCATTCAATCCGTCAAAAAACAGAAGTGTAATAATGACAAGATCTTAAAGGGAGATTATATGGAGCAGTGAATTCAGTGTGTCGGTGGGCTTCCTTGCTATCTCACGGTGACGAAAAGACTCTATCGGTCTTCTCATCAAAAGAAGGGAAGACGTGCATTTTCCAAGACGTCAAACTATTTCTTTAACCATGATCTTTTTCAAGCCTTACCCACACCACAGTTGGTGTGCATAGATATTGTTGAAGGCAGTAACTCGAAAACATCACAGCCCAGTCTCATCCCAACTCGTCACATACTGACGCTCGGTCAGGACCCTTGGCGTCACTTTCTAACGCACTGGGTAGCCCAACGCATCCAACTGTAATGCTTCACTACGGGCACAGTAAACACATGGTTAACGTTGTTAATTCAAACAAAAAGACTTGCCTAGGTTTAGAAACAATTGTGTTTTGGGTTTAAAAATACTATGTTTGGTCGTGTATTAATGAGAAGTTTACATTATAGTTACTTGAAAGCCTGGTGCGTGTCATACAGACTCCAAAGGGTGCGTTGTGATGCGTCTCAGACAAAGTGTCGGTGTTTGACGCCCTGGGAATGAAAACAGGTTGAACGTCAACATTGGACATAATCCAAGGTTGGCATAATTTCCCAATGATAATATTCTTTTCTGGCAGTTCTGATGATGTTCTGTTTCAAAGGCACCCTCAAGAATAGCATACTGGGGAAAACATTTTTTTTTTTTATTTAGCATCAAAATGATCCAATTCAAAGATCCATCTTCAGTCAAGACGCATCAGTATCACTCTTCACAATGGCATACACTTTAAAATGATTTCCTATACAATCAAATGCAATTCAACAACCAGCATTACAGCCCTGCAGTAAATGCTAAATATGTGTTTAAAGTCAGACAGGTGTTGATTCATCTTTATGGTAATTTTACAGGAGTTAGTAGTAGGTTTTATATCAAATTGCATATATTGTACAGGTGTTACTGTCCACCTCCTTAAATACAGTACCTTAAATTGCACACGCACCCCCACATACGCACACTTAAACACAAAAACTCCCCACCCTCTCTGTCACCTCCCCACATGCACACTCACACAAACAGACGGTCAAATAGACATACAGTCTGTCATATTTGCGGCTGGTAAACAAGCGCTGAGAGGCTGTTAAAGCCGGCAAGCTGGGTAAACCAGAGACAACAGTGTGCTTAATGAACTGGGCTGCCTCCCAGCACAACATCTCATCATCACTTGGACTTAAACAAACCACTCAGCTGCTAATTGGCCGAGCTGCATGGAGCCGCTGTGAGGAATGTACGCTCCCCACCTCCACTGTTGCTTCTCAAAGGCTTGACAGACAGCAGCAAGACAGACTCTCTGTTATTGAGTATTTTGCACAGATATGTGACAGTCTGGCCTTCTGTTGGGTTTGACTGTGTGCATACATGCACTGAGTCACCGTCTTGTGCTCCATTCCACTTTAATTGGTATTGATGTGTTTTTTTTTTCACATTTTCCACTTTACACTGATTGAATTGCTGAAACACAGTTTGAGGTTAAAGTTTGTTTATTGCACGCCTTTTCCCCAAAACCACTCGTCAATAAAACACTGCAGCCAGTGTCACGTCTTGGACTACCAGCTGACAAAGTGTGAGTTTCTGCAGGAAAGCTTGCTCTTTTCGTCATCTGTTTCGCTGTGGTGGCTATCACAACTGATCCTGAACCACCCAGTTCTTCTTCTTCTGTTTATTTCCAACAAACAAATACAGCCCATCACTTCCTGTGTGCCGGGGGATTTCGCCCAGGAAAGCCCTACCAGACACCAGGTGTTTAGATTAGCGAATGCAAAGATTCATAAACTGGGTGCAAGCTGAATTATATTATTTTCAAACAACAATTTATTTATATGAAATGTTGCATATATATATATTTCTTCCCCACCATTTATTTACATTCTTGTCTGTGTAATTTCCAATTAATTTTTGCTGCTGCACCATCTCAGTTTCCCCACACGGATCATTAAAGTTCCATCTTATCTTTGTTATTTAAAAAATGCAATTACATAGAGCTTTTGGGTTTTCATAATCGTATGACTTATACATGGAAGTATTTCAGGCTTCTTGTGCATCCAACAATTCATCCATAGGGTTCTCCTGCAGGTCAGACCAACCTTGTCGGAGGGTGGAGATGTTTCGAACGAGTGTAGGGTTTAGGAGGAAGTTGATAGAGCTTAAGCGCAGGAAGAACACCCAAACGGCACATCTCTGCAGTTCGGTAAAGTATCTGTTTGCTTTCCTGTACCTTGTGTTTTTTTAAGGGAGAGTGCAAATATTTGTGACAAGGATATGAATGATATGGATATTGAGGGCGGATTTCACTAGTGAAGATATTTACACTTTCTAAAATCGATTTTTTTTTCTTTCAGAAATTTGCCCAGAATTGACGGATGAATTTGAATGTTCGTCTCCACGGTCGGACCAGTGACAACAATCGTGATACATCACCTCATCATATCACTCCACCAACCTTAACCATTATTAAAATCACAAGCAAGGTGCACCATGTCATGGAACAGAATGCAGATGTGTATAAATGTAGTTCCCATTAACTACTTAACTGTGTGTGTAGTCTGACCTCTTTTCAGCTCGTAAGTTGCTTCTTATATGTTTGCAATGCATTTACCAATCCACGTTATTCTGTTTCTTCATAGTGTGGTTTTATTATTATTATTATTATTATTTTATCTCCTCAGTTGATCTTCAAGAGCTTTCTTCCTTTTTTTCCCCATCAAAGGTTTTTTTTCTCCTTATCTGAATCAAGAGTGAAGGATGACGAGTGTTGTGTGATGTGCACGACGCCCTTGTGATTTTTGGGTAAATAAAATAGACTTGACTTCAGTAATAAAGGTTTACTTTTTACCAAACATTTTCCCAGCGCAAAATAATAAAGGGGTTAAAGCCAGGTTCAATACTCCAGATTTATATTCTGACCTTTGACATAATTTGATTGACTTATTGATCTATTTGCAATTCATTTAACATTCTCAGTAAGTACATTACAGTTGCTAGCAGCATGGTGTTACTTCGACAAATTGGGGGACCGGCTAGTTTGAGTTTGATGGAGAGTTAGTATCAGTTTGGTCTCATTGAGTTCATTGGACAAAGTGGTCTGCTCTGCAGGAGGGGAGAGACGGATAGTTTCTACCAAAAGAGGAGAAACGCAGCAGTAACTTTGAAGTTGTTTTATTTATATTATGTGTACATGAATGAAAGCAGCTTCACTGTGAGGACGAGACTCCTGCAGCGCCGCAGTCTCAGGGGCTATTCTTGTGTTTATTAATATTCAGTAAACAAATTGTAAACTGGCTGCTTTTGAACTGCAATGTTTTATTTTCTATTTCTACATCCAGAAAGTGTGACATGTTGGTGTAGGTTTTGGAGTTGTTTAAAGTAGTCTCAGTAAAATGAAATAATGTAACAAGTAATACATCAAATTATTTAGCTGTTGAGTAATTAGTGAAATAATGTGATGACTTTTTTCAATGAGTAACATGGAATGATGCTATATATATCTATACCATTTCTAGTGGCAGGCCAATATTGGCTTATATGGTTTTTTTCCGCTGTTACTGCTGTCATGCTTTAATTAGTCAACACCCCGGTATCTACTTTAACATCAGACCTGGCATGAAGGTTTTTAAAACACACAATAACAGTATGATTATATAATCCAGGAGGAGGTTCACTCTCAGCTGGATGAAAGGCACACAGCCTCTCGCCATCTCCTTCTCACCAGCAGTTAATAGGTGATTAAGCCCTGTTGCAGACAGGAGGCCACGGGGAGCCAATTGATCTGACCTCTGAACCCTCACTGTGGCGGAGGGGGTGGCTGCAGGTCAGGCCTGTAAGGGATACCTTCTTTATCCTTCCCCCAGAACAGGAGCTCAAAGCTGGGAGAGGCACCCAGCCAGGTTCCGATGGTCTCTGGGGGCCCCCCCACCACCACCACCAGCAGCATTGCACTCATATGGTCAATATGAGCCAAACAGCAAACACCTCAGAGACCCCGTGATGCTTTGACCTGAGTGTCTTTCATTTTCCCAAGGGTATCTGAAGCTGTAACTTTAGCCTGAATAGATGTGCAGGAAGCAAAAATTGCATATAAAAAACATAACTTCACAAAATCATAGGTGAGAGGTTTCGATCCGATCCACAACTCCTCAGGCTCGATGATCTCTGTCAGCCCCGAAGTGAAGACTGAGCTGATCCTTCTCTCAGTCAAGGACTTGTAGGGGATTTTCAGTGGAGAGGACTGTGTAATGCCACTTCTCTTTGAGGTATCCATTGAAGTCAGCACTATTGCATTAAGCTTACTGGTCTTCCTAAGGGCACCTTTTCATCACAACCCACACACACACACACAGCCAATCACACACATGCCTTCCCTCACACTCCTCCTTTTAAGTTGAGGTATTGTCTTTGACAGCATTATAACGGTATCATTCCGCTCCCACTGTGAACAACAAAGACAAGAAACGCCAAGTGCTAGAACGCAGCAATCTGTGTGTGTGTGTGTGTGTGTGTGTGTGTGTGTGTGTGTGTGTGTGTGTGTGTGTGTGTGTGTGCGCGTGTGTGTGTGTGTGTGCGCGTGTGTGCTCTTTAAAGCAATGCTAATGGGCCCTAAGAAGCATTAAAGTGACCCCTACTGTAACAAAAGAGTTAATAATCCGTTTAGAAAACAATCAGATCCCTGGCCATGAGAAAAGCCCCCCCGCTAAGTCTTTCTGTAAAGAGGAGGAGGTGGGAATTCACCTTTTTTTTTTTTAGTCAGCAATCTTGTTTAACATCGCTTGTTTTCTTCGCTCTCTCTACGGGGAATGATGGAACTGTATATAACGGCAGCTTTCAGCCGCGGTCGGCAAATTAAAACAAAAAGAAAAAAGACAACGCGGCCGAGATTAACAAGCTGGCGACCATTTTGAGCGAGTCAAAGTGAGGTCGGGTTTTTTATCAGCACCCCATCCACTGTAAATGAGTCCCGCCGGACTTCTAAAGCAGCTATTAACAAACAAACACTGGCACGCCCGTTAATTGCTAATGATAGGCTCTTTGTCTAGTGTTTCCCCTCTGGGTCAACCTACAGGATCCATCTCCATGCGAGTGGCTGTCAGGTCACACCGCCACCGATATAATTGGTGATATAAGCCATTAAGACTACGAATGACATCTCCCGTGCTGTATGTCAGATATCATAGTGATTGAAAAAGGGTTAGGGAGTGATAAAGCAAGTACGAGCTCAGTGTGAGGGACCATAAACACGTTGGGTGGCTGGATGTGTCACCTCAGGCCGGCAGGCTTATCTGTTAAGCGTCAGAGCGATCCATCTGTTTTAACATCAGGTCAGAGCTGAATCTATCACTGCTTATCTTTGCTGTCAAGGAGGTGATGATAGGTTGTTGTTGTTTTTATCTCTGCCGCTTGCCCTTCCTTCCCTGCCGCTGCTCTCTCCGCAATCCCTGATATCCTGGGAACTGAGCACAAAGCGCGCAGAAGATAATTTATTTAGCAAAATGAAACAACAGCGGAAGGAAAGTGACAATTAAGTGGGAGCGTTTTTGGCTCTTTGCAAAGCGTGTCAGCTCTTATCAAGTGTCATTTTCAGGACTTTGGTGGAGGGGCCTGACTTCATCTGCTTTGTTTTTCAGGAAATTAACATTTGTTTTGGGAAAACAACAGCGTATTTCCACCTAATTGTCAAGATTTCTCATCGAGTTCACCGAGAGTTTACGCGACCACAGAGCAGTTACTTGAAAAATGCAATCGATAACATATCACTCATTCAAAAAGTAATTTCCTAATTACTTATCAGCAAAAGTTACTCCTCATGAACACTCAAATCAAACACATGTAGGAACAGAAAGCATTGACGGTATTTGTTTGCCCTGGCCGTCGTCAGAATGAAGCTGTCCTCCAACTCTGTGCGGAACCGGACTTAGGCTAATGTTAGCAAGAAGGCTAAAGAGACACATCATGTAAATAAAGCTGTGGTAACATCACTCCTCTTTCCATGTTTACCGTATATCCTGCTGAAATATTCTGATGGTAA